>VDFB02160352.1:0-49621 GCA_007258455.2 Sequoia sempervirens | reverse complement strand
TGGCACCTCCCGACATATTTCACAGCCCATTCACCCCTGCCACAAAAAATTTCATCACCCCTGTCAACTTGGGCGTATTTCTCCTAAAGGTGAAATTCCGACACTTAGAAAAAATTCCAAATAATATCACTAGCATAGGCACATTTGGGCATCAAGGAGGAATTTGAATTTTCTTTTTTTTTTTTTTTTCCTTAGAATTTTTTTTTTCTAATCATCTTCAGTCATGGCGCATTTTGCCTGTGGTGAGGAATTAACTTCCATGCCTTAGAATATATTTTATCCATCAACTTCACCCTTGTCCTAGGCGCATTTAGCCAGTTGAGAGGGAATCTTTACTTAGCACGTCTTAAATTCTTTTCATCCACTTTACTTTCATCTTGACTCATCTTGGACTTGGCGCATTCAAAGGGTGGAGGAGGAAAGTCAATGCTTTTTGTCCTTTTCTTAGCCCATTTGGGCGCATTTCACATGTGCTGGAGGATATTTTCAATGCCTTGTTAACTTTTTCATCAACTTTCCTTGAGGGCGCATTTGAGGGGGGGAGGTGGACAAACTTCATGCCTTAGAAATTTTTTATGGCTTCTTCCCTCCTTGGGCGCATTTAGGGGTATGAGGAGGACTCAAGTCCTTAGTTAACATTTTTCCTTGATGCCTCTTGTAGCTGGGTGCATTTTTATGGGTGAGCAGGATAAACTTCAACACTTAGAAATTTTTTCTTTATCAACCTCCTTGAAGTGGGCGCATTTGAGGTATGGAGCAGGATTTTGTTCAAACTTAAACTTTTTCAACCCTCTGCCAGTCATCTTGGGCGCATTTAGGAGGTCAAGGTGGATAAGCTTCAGACTTAACCATTTTTCTAGCTGCCTGCTCGTGCTTTAATACATACTATAAATAGTAAGTCTTGATTTTCACATCTCTAAAGCTTGGATTGATTCGAAATTTTAACCACAGGACCCTTGTGACCTACTTAGCCCGTTCACACTGCCATCTCGAGTTGACCTGCTATTTATAGCACGTTTCTGAAGGTGGTTTACTATTTATAGCAATTGCCTGTTTCTAAGACCTCCACAAGTCCGTTTGACTTGAAATTTGAATGACGTGACCCTCATAGGATGACCTGCCCGTTCACACTGGCGCCTGCTACTGATTTACTATTTTTAGCCAGTTTCTGGAACACCTTACTATAAATAGTAAGTGCTCCGATTGCCTTCAAATTTTACCGGTGGATAGCTTGAAAGATGCTGATTGCAGTGGGATACACTGGTTTTCAAAATTTTTGACATTTTACCCCTCATTTTGGGTCTCGAAGCTGGAAACCCTAATTTGACTTGCATGTATATCAAATGACCTCTGTTTGACCTCGTTTTTGTTGCACTTCGCCTTGTTTGTGGTTTTGATGCGCTGGGCAGTTGCCGGAATGCACCTACTAAAAATAGTAAGTCTTTGAAAACTAGTCATCTCACTTTGCATGTCACACCACTGCGTAGCTTTCGAAAAACCTACAAAGAATCACTCGACATGTGCTGAAAACTCTGACATGCAAACCCTAAAAATAGCCTCCGAAGGCGGCTCCCGAAAAAGTTTTGATCCTGGTTTGCATGTTACACTGTTGCGAAGGTCTTAAAAAACCCACAAGGAATGTTCAGACATGCAAAGAAAATCTCGACATGCAAACCCTAAAAATAGCCTTTGAAGGCTGAATACTGAAAGTCATCGTTTCATTTTGCATGTTATATCAGAGCATAGGTTTCTGAAAACCCAGAAAGAATCTCTAGACATGCATTGAAGAATTTTGCATATAAACCCTAAAATCTGCACCTGAAGCTGAACTTGCTAAAAATAGACAGTCGTCCATTTCAGCTCAAAATTTGCAGATGAGCAGCTTGATGTGTTCTGGATGCAGTGTGACGATCGAAACTTCAAAAATGCTGAGAAAATGCCCTGAATTGCACACTTACTAAAAATAGTAAGTTCTCAGAATTCGATGAAATTTAGCTAGGAACCTGCTGGAAGCATACTGATTGCAACGTGAAGCTCAGATTCCAACTTATTCACTCCATTTGACTTCAAATTGACCAGAAAACTCAAAACCCTAATTCTCAGGCTTGGCCAAAATTTCACGTTTAAGCTCACAGACGGGCACATCCCTGGAAAGCAGATAGCAGAAAAGAGACAAAAAGAGGGAGAGAGACAAAACCAAAGCGAAAAGACTAGAATGGAGCAAAAATTAGGGGGTCCCCATTTTAAATGGGGTGATGTGTGAAAAGGTCACAACAAGACGTTTCATAGTTCTTCTTTTGGGCCTTCCGAGGAGTGGAGTTTCTTTGCAGTAAGGATTGCTTGGGGACAAGCAATTTCAGGGAGGGCGGACTGTAATGTCCCCATTCGTTCACGAGCATCAAAGATGGTGGATTAGCCTATTATGTTGATCCTCGTAGGCTAATGGTTCTGGATAGAGGGTCACTTGAACGGGCACTTGGTCGTGAATTTGCAGTATTGATATCCGGAGTATGGTGACGAGGTGAATTTGTGCGTTTGGCGTGTTATTGGAGCTTAAAATTATGGTCTTCACCATTTACTTCACCTTCTCAGGGTTAGGGACCATGTGTCTATTATTTAAAGGGGTCACTTTATATTTTTCAGTAACTATTCATTGATAAAGTGAAAAAAGAACATAACTTAAGTGAATAGTGCCATTTTAATGAATAGTGTTTTCAATGAGAAATTATAAAAGCAAGAGGAGAAATTCGACCCTCTTCATGTTATGATATGTTTTTGCTGATTGAAGATTGTGAGGTGGAGTTTGGGAGAGAGGGAAACTAGGGTTCCTGATTTCTGCAGTGGGTGAGCCTGGAGGGAGCTTTGTTCTTCGTTTCAAGCTTCTTGATGGTGTGAAACATCACCCTAAAGTTGCTGATCAGAGTTTGGATGCTTCATTTGAGGTCATAGTTGCTGATTAATAGTTATTTCAAGTGTTATTTGAGTGGTTTATGGACTGCCATAGACTCTTTTTCCATTTGCCAAAGAGCTGCTTGCATTTTGAAGGATTTGGGACTGTTTTTTTGACACCTACAGCGAGCCGCCATACTTGAGGGTTTGTAGCAGCAAGAAGAAAAGGAAACGCCTCTTTAAAGGAGCTGCTATCACTTCAAAAGGGGGCGCCCTTGTTCTAGAAAGCCTTCCAATTCGTTTTTCAGTGGGAGAAATTTGTATTTCATGTTGTGTGAGAAATTTATTGAGGGCGGGTACTGTAGTGAAGCACTATTCACAGTGCTGTTTGGCTGTAAGTTAAATTATTGCATATGATGTATCTAGTTTTGAGTTCTATGTAAGTCATCTATTTTATGTACTCTCTAATGTAATGAAGAACTCATATTTAGCTTCGAAATAGAGGTATTATATTCGATGTATCTCAGTAGCTTAGTTATTTTGAGTTCCTGTTGCATGTATAAGCTTGTTAAAATTATCAGCATTATTGGCATCAAATACCAAAAACACAAAAACATGCAAAGCAAAGATACCAAAACCAAAAATCAGACCTACAAACACAGTGAAACCGAATCAGCAGAGGGGTGGTTCACTACATTATGCTTAGGTAGTTACTTTTACTGGTTACCCGACCAAGATCTCCCGAGTGATACTTCCCCTTTCCCTAGAGAAATGGACATTTACCTGCAACCACTAACACATGCCTTGGCAGTCAATTGTTCACAACATATGCAGTATAGATAAACATTTCCAAAGTTAGAATAACAATAATTCAATAACCATCTATTCACACATATGCAGTATTTCACCATGAATAACATCAACTGAGATAACATCAAAGGAGATAACATTCATATTGATAACAAGGTGCAAGCATCATTAATTCATCTCTAGAATTCTCATTACATTCACATTTACCCTATGTAGTAATAGTAAATAGTAACTTCACAATTTGGGGTGTAACACCTCCGGTGTAACCATACACTCGAATATAGGTGAAAGTGGGAAACTGGATGAACCAATCTACCCAACTCTCCATTGCTGATTTTTCCTTGGCTGAAATTTTGATGTGCATTGTATTCTCAAGGTCTCTGATTGTCTTCATCAAGAAGTGATCATTCACCTGTTTGAAATCTTGTTCAGCCTTTGAGAACTCCAATTGTGGGAATTATTCATGGACATGTTGAACGCTAAGAGTTCCATTGGTTTTCAAAGTTCTAAAATTGCCTTGAAATGCAATTAAGTAGACAAGATAAGAAACCATGTGAAACTCGTGGATTTTAAGGAATCCTGTGATTTGTTGGTGAAGAACCTCACTAATCAACATAGCCCAGTCAAAGTGTTCCTTATTATTGATAATCTGGGAAATGACATAGAACATCCATGGTCGGAAAACATGAGCTTCCTCTTGACTTGTAACCTGGTTGAGCAAAGTAATTAGGATAGCAATCTCGTCCTTGAACTCTCCACGCCCAATCTTTTTTGGCAAGTTGGTTTTTGTAATGTCCCCTTTTGGCTAGACATCAATTATTAGCAGGATTAGCCTATCACTTGGACCCTCGTAGGCTAATGGGTTTGGATAGAGGGTCTTTTGAGGCAGAAACTTGGTCAGTTGTTGGTTTTATTCTTCTCCAAAGCTTAGTGGGGTTCAGGATTGGCCTTTGCAGAGGTTTGGGGGCTCAATTTGTATACTTACTATTTATAGTAAGTTAGTCAGCTAGTGTGTCTATTTATAGTAGGGCACTTGAAGATGAGATGTTGGCAGTGTTGATTTCGGAATTCAGTTGGTTTGATGAAATAAGTAGTATTGCCTAAGTTATAACATTTAATTATTATTAAAGGTGACTTTAATAATAATTAATATTTTAAAGTTATATTATAACGTTACACTTTATGTCTAATGGGTCATGGAGACATTAAAAAGGGGGCCATTTTATAAATAATGACTTGGGCACCAACTTCCAGGAGATTAATTAATATTGCTAAAGTGCAAACATTATATTATTTAAAAGGATCAAAAAGGCAATTTAGGGATCAACCCTCTTGAGGAATATTTAATGAAGCCAAGGAAACGTTCGATTCATTCTATTGAGCATTTGATATATGTCTTTTATGATTTCCTGGTGATTGGAGAAGAGAAACCAAGGGTTTCTGCATTTCCTGAGCTTCCCGGCATTGGAGAACGTTCACTCTTCAGTGTTTGTGTTTTCTGAGGTTGTGCAACATCAGCTGAAGTTAGCCTATGAGAATTGGTTTCATTCAGAAGCCAATATTGTGCAGATTGGAAAGGTTTATTGAGGGTTTACAAGCAGATTTTTATTTCTGGAGAGAAAACTACTTGAGGGCCTTGTTTATTTATTGCTGGACATATACATTTCGGCCCGTACCAGCAGCTAGGGTTTGGCATGTTACCTCTAGGCTCAAGCGCTTTGTCTTTTTGGCTGAATCTTTCTTTATCTTGGGTGGCTAGACGAGCTGGGGCATTTTGGATAGTTATTGAGGTGGAGAATGCCTGTTTTACAATTGCTTGTTTATCAGGAGGGTTTACTCATCGCTGCCAGCAGTTCTTTTTCAGAATTACATAAATGCATTGTCTACAATCTTTTCCGGGTATGCTTTGGATTGTAATAGTCTTTTGATGATAATCCAATAAAAATAATTCCTTGCTGCATATTCTTTAGTAGTTGCTTTACTTTTTCTTGTCTAGCATTTTTACTTTTGGAAAAGACAGAAGAAATAATGTTTAAAGTTCTTTTGGAACAATTGACTAGATCTTTTTGCCAAAGCAACAGAAAAGACAGAAGAAATAATGTTTAAACTTTAAAGTTCTTTTGGAACAATCGTCTAGATCTTTTTGTCCTAAATAGAGAAAAGCAAGTTCTGTTGTAGCTGCACTCATTTGTATGCCACTATCCTTTGAAGAGCTGGTTCATACCCATCTGAACTTGTCATTCGGATTTGCATCCTTCCAACAATGTCAATTATGACTGAATTTTCTGGTTTATAGAGTTTGGTGGTAACAATGGAGTATGTTATTATTCATAATGAGGTTTCTGTACCTGTTTCCTGTCTCTGCTTTGTTTCATCATCCCTTCTTGTCCAGTACTTCTTCTTGGAGTGGGTGAAGTATGTTTCAATGCAGTTATTTGGTCACACAAACCAAGAAATGAAGACAATTATCTCAATCAACTGAATTATGATACTTTCCCAGATTTAATTCAGATCAGCTTGGGGTTGAATCACTTTAGTTTTACAGTTTTACCACCACCTGTTTTGTTTGCACTTCCGTAGAGCCTAGTGTTGAGTCCCATTGATTGACTTTGGTCATTTGTGGGCATTAATGCATTTTTTCCTTTCTTTTTTCAAGGGTGTTTTGTTTAAGAGCTGAGTGTTAAATCTTTGTATTCTCTTTTGGAACTGTATGCGGTTCTCTAAATTACAATATTTTTAGAAGTAAAAATCCATCTCTGTTATTTTGCACTCTCTTAAAGTTTAATGTAAACATTCTTTTTTTAATACCACAAAAGATGTTAAGCTGGTAGTATTAAGATATGTTTTATACTTTGTATGTTAACATAGAATTTTCATGCAACTCATTTATTCATGAAACCTATTTAGCTTTGCAAGTTTTGTTAATGCATGTCTTCTAGCTACCACAAATCATTAAGATTTATTGACCTCAGTTTCTTTGTAAAAAAAATTAAAATGTAGAGTATAATAATCCAAATAATCTCACATCCAAATTTTGCAGTGGTCATGCTGCTCTTCTTGAGGATTCTATAGATTTGGTGGCTATTATGCAAGAAAATGGGTTCCATATGCCAAACGCATCTATATCTCCCATGTTTCAACAAGATCAAGCCTTTTTGAGGAGGAAGAAGGCTGTTCAAGATGAAGTGCTTGATGAAATGGGTTACATCCTTGCTCCATGGAGAGTGAGTTCAGTCTCCTTACAAAAAACTGGATATTAGCAATAGTCTGAAACTATTTTCCTTTAAAAAGTGCACTAAGTCTTAATTAGTAGTTAGTTTCATGATTCAATTCTCTTTTGTAAATTTGCAGTTTCTGACATCACCTTTAATCAGTGGCGAGGAAAACTTACCAAACCCTTGTTTAGAGGTATGCTTTTCTTTATGAGATTTCTACATGGTTGCACTTTTTTAGGGGGATTCAAACAGTCAAAAGTGTTGTCAAAATGATCTAAGCAATAATTGTTGAGGGAAGCATAAAGGTGCCTTATTTCGGGATTATCTTTTATCTGATCTCTTTTTTTTGTAAATCTTGATAATCTTATATTTTCTCCTCTTGTAACTTCTAGATTCTTTGCTTTTAGGACTCTTGGGTTTTCTGTATTACAAATTTGTTAGACATATATTATGAAATTGAACAAGATGTTTAACTTTACATCAATCAAGAGGAATAGTCACAGGGAAGATATTTACTTATAAAAGCAAGGAAAGAAAGCATGTGGGTATGTACCTCAATGGGAAAAGAATGAACATCTGTAGGGGACATAGGCTTAACTTATTTGGTTAAGGACCTTGTTTATTTTGTATTTTTAGCTGCATTTTCTTTTATAAGGGAATGTTTATTTGACATCCCATTCTTGATGGTATCTAATGAGTTGTACTTTACAATCTCATTGACTACTTTTGGTCAAATAGGGACATTGATAAGTTCTTTTTTTTTTCTTATCTAATGGAAGGATTCAGGAAGAAATCATTGTAGGAAATCATTCTCAGCATGTCCTTTTGAGTGCCTCTACAGATGTGGGCTCATCTTTATCACTTTTATTGGAAGCCTTTCTCCACATTCTCAATCATATAGATGTATTGTTCTCATCTTTTATATCCATCGCATGGTTAGAAGCATCTTTGTATGATGAAAGTGGGACCACCTTTATCTTCCTCGGTAACGAGGGAACTGTTGGAAGTTGTCATTGATGTCAAAGGTGAGAAGACATATTGTGATTGATGTCAAGTGTATGAGCAATATTGTTGGAATTGTTATGGCCAAAGGCCACTATATAGCTATTCATGGCTGGCTTAATCTATAATATGGCAGCAATAAAAGATAGTCAAGTGACGATTCATGAGGTTCCATGAGAGGGTAGACATTCTACACACTTGTAGATGGCATTTCATTGCAAGCATAGGGCATTCAAGTTATGGAGAAGATCACATAGGCAGATATCCTTTGAATTCATGGTTACCCAAGTATATGGGAAGTGAGAAATTCTAATATGAGGTACAAGTTTGAGAGAATTAATCTTATAACAGTTAAAATAATGAGGTACTAGGACAAGAAGATAATGAACAAAAGATTGTATAAACAGTTAAGAGAAATTTTGCCACCTTCATCAAGACAGAATAAAAGAAATGGATAGTGTTGTGACCTTTTCACACATCGCCCCATTCAAGATGGGGACCCCCTAATTTTTGCTCCATTCTGGTCTTTTGGCTTGGGTTTTTCTCTTTCTCTCTCTCGCTCTGTCTCTTTTCTGTCCGCTTTTCGAGGGGTTGCGCCCGTCAGTGAGTTTAAGCGTGAAACTGACCAAGTCTGAAAATTAGGGTTTCATCTTTCCTGGTCAGTCCGAGGTCGAATAGAGTGAATAAATTGAAAATTGAGCTTAACATTGTTGTTAGTGTGCTGCCAGCAAGCTCCCAGCAAAGTTTTATCAGATTCTGAGGTACTTACTATTTTTAGTAAGTGTGAAATTCAGGACAGTTCGTCAGCATTTTTGAGACTCCGACACTCACACAACATTCAGAGTGCATCAGGCTACTCGTATGCAAAATTTGAGAGCGAAAATAGATAGCTTACTATTTTTAGCAGTCCAGCTTCCGGGACAAATTTCAGGGTTGGATGCGAGTTTTTCTTTGCATGTCGGCATATTCATCGTGTTTTGAGACCTTCGTGACATAACATGCAAGGCAGACGACCACTTTGAGTTCACCTGAGGCTATTTTTAGGGTTTGCATGCGGGGTTTCCTTTGCATGTTGGCATATTCCTTATGGGTTTTCGAGAGCTTCGCGATGGTGTGACATGCAAATGAAGATACTCACCATTAAGGAACTTGCTATTTTTAGCAGGTGTGTCGGCCGCTGCTTCCAGTTCAGAATCACGAGCTGATCGCAGTGCCACAGAAACGAGAGCAAACAAAGATCTTTTGATACGCATGTAGAGCGAATTAGGGTTTCCAGCTTCGGGACCCAAAAAGAGGCATAAAAAGTCGAAATTTTCGAAAACCGGTGTAAACCACCGCGATCAGCGTCCTTCAGGCTATCTGCTGGTGAAATTTCAAGTCGAACGGAGCACTTACTATTTATAGTAAGTCAATTTGGAAACAGGCTAAAAATAGTAAATCAGTTGCATGCGTTGGTGTCGACAGACAGGTCACGTGGTGAGGAGCGCCTCATTCAAATTTCAAGTTAATCGGAGCAGTGGAGCTATTAGAAACAAGAGGTTACTATTTATAGTAAACCACCTTCAGAAATAGGCTAAAAATAGCAGGAAGGCTAAAAATAGCAGGATGACTAAAAATGGCAATGTCGACAGAACAACGAGGTCATAAGGATGCAGTGTGCAAAATTTCAAGTCGTTTCGAGCTTCAAAGATGCAAAGTCAGAGGACTTACTATAAATAGCAGGGCATGTAAGCTGGCGAAAACGATGAAAAAGTTCTAAGTCTGGAACTTCATCCAGTAGGCATGGCAAAATGCGCCCAGGTGATGAAGAGGCACAAAAATTTTGAGAATGAAGTTCATCCTTCACACAGGCCAAAACGCGCCCAAACTGGAGAAAGTCAAATAAGGTCAACGCCTTTTCATCCTTCTGCCATGTCAAAATGCGCCCTCAAGCATATGCCAAGCTCAGAAAAATTCTAAGTATGGAGTTCATCCTTCCTCAGGGGCAAAATGCGCCCAAGGCACAAGTGGTCAAAGAAAGTCAACAATTTTTATCCTGAAGGCATGTCAAAATGCGCCCAAGGAAAGATCAGGAAGGTTGAAAAATTTTCTAAGTCTGGATATCCACCACCCCCCTCCAAATGCGCCCATCCTGTAGCAGGGGTGAAATGCGCCCAAAAGACCAAGAAGTCAAAGTGGTCAATGCTTTTTATCCACCAGCAGGGGCAAAATGCGCCCAAGGGAGAAGTAGGTCAACAAGTCAACAAGTTCATCCTTCTCCCACATAAAAATGCGCTCAAGGTAGAAGAGAGTCAACAAGGTCAAAGAAATTCGTCCTGCTTGCATGGTAAAATGCGCCCAAACAAGCTCAAGTGAAGACAAAAATGGGAAGTTGAAAGGTCATCCTCTTGACATGCTCAAATGCGCCCAAGTTTAGGTGGTAAAAGGTAAGTGAATGGGGTGAAAGGTGGTAAATAAGGTGAAAGATGCTTCAAAGCGTGGTGAATACAAGGTAAATGCTAGGCGTTATCCTCCATCAAGTGCAAAATGCGCCCAAGGTGGTAAGTCTTAGAGGATAATCCTAAGGCGTGGTGAAAGGTGATGAATATTGGGCATTATTTTTAAGTTTCCTCCTCAAGTGTGCTAGGCGCCAAGGGTGATGAAAGTTATAAAGTGTTGGAGAATTTCCTAAGGCGTGATGAAGTGATATTCCAAGGTGGTGGAAATAAAATGTCAAGTGTTGTGCGCCTAGAGTCTGAGGTGAAATATGAAGTGAAGTAACTTGCTAAGTGATAAAAAATTTCAAAGGCAAGGATGAATATTTCCATATGCGCCTAAGATGTTGAGTGATGAAAAATAGAAAACTGAAATATTTCTAAGGCGTTAGAATTTTAAATAAAATTGCCTTGCAAGTGTGGAGTTAAATGCAAAATGGCGAGTGAAAAATGAAGTAGGCTAGACGCCCTCTATGAATAAAATTTTTCTAAGTGAAGTTGAAAGGATTTCCACCGCTGGCAAATGAATAGACAAAATTTTCTAAGGCAAATTCTCAGGATGCAAGATGATTTAAAATATTTTCTAAGGCAAATATTTTCTCCCTTAGAAAATACGCCTAGAGGCTCAGGGTGGTGAAATTTTTCGAAGCACGAGCGAATTTTCTCAGTGATGAAGTCAGAGATGGATGATAATGCAGGATGAATTCAAACTTCTCAAGTTGGAACAACACAGGATGATCACAGGCGAAGAATGGATTTAAATTTGATAGAATAATATTTTCTAAGGTTCAAAATTAAAGAATTAAATGAACCCGTTCGTTGGGTACCCATGGATTCGAAGCATTCTGAAGAAAATTTTCTTCTGGGTACTGAACATTCGCGATGATAGATGGATTTCCAAGTCTTCCGCACTTCGCCAACACTTTTTCAGTGAAGAATTTAATCAGTGCTCAAATAGTGAATTTTCCTAAGGAAAATTTTAAAATTTCTCTAAGGCAAGATGAATAAAATGTGTTTTCAGAGTGAATTTCTTCGAATGATGAATTTGAGATGAGTTGCCTAGATAATTTTGATTGAATCCTTCAGTGATGAATTTTCCGGAGATGATGATGAAGTTAAATTCGAATTTCAAGTGACAGAGTTCCGGCTGGTGGATTAAAAAGATGGATTTAAATTAAATAAATTCAAAAGATGCCAGTCAAAGTCAAGTTTCTAGAAGAATAAGATTCCTGACGACGGGTGACAAGTGTCAGAAATACCAGAGAGGGAAATTCGAATTCTTGAAGTGGAGTAGTGGAAGTTTAATGCACTGGCTAAAATTGGCTCCTTCTAGAATTCGATTTTGAGCTATAAAATGAAGAGATTTCTAGCTTATTCTTCACAGCTAAAAGAAGCCGAATTTGCTCTAAGTGAGGATTGTTGCTTGGTGTTGCTGAAGCTTGAAGAATTCGAAATTTTGCTGAGACTTGGAGAGTACGAATTTGTTTGTTAAAGGGGGGGACGCCTTGAGTTGCTGAGAAGTGCCATTGCTGAAGTCAAGGAGGTGCGCACTTGTTGCTTGGAGAAGGTACGACTTTGCTAGCATAGTGGCTGAAGCTTGATTCGTTGCTAAAGTTGAAGTTGCCAGTATTAAGGGGGACGCCTTGAAGAAGTGAGAACTTGCTGATTGCTGATTGCTAGTGCAAAGTGTGAAGTACGAGTTTATCAAGATTGCTGATTGGAGTTGTTGCAGATTGAAGTCACTAAAGTTTACTTAGAGACTTTTCTAAGTGTTGAAGTTCAAGAGAAGAAGCTGAGGTTTGCAAACAAGAAAATTATTGCAGCTTCCTGAAGTCGACTGCAGCCCCTACACAATATCTTATCTTATTTTATAAATTAAATTGCTGATGAATGTTTACTGTTTGCAGATGGCTGAGGCAAGGGCGACTGGCAAAGACAATGGTGCATCCAGGCAAGCTGTGATCAAGAAGCTGAGTAAAACGTTCATGCCGGAATCAAAGTTCATTTCAAAGTTGGGCAAGTTGACAGATACCAATTTGGGCTCCGTCAACCTGGAGGCCTTCAAAAGCAGAATGTTAGGGATTGGAAATCATCGTCCTTCGACCACTTCACACAGTATTTTTCGAAGTGGGTTATATGCAGCTGCTGGTTTCCCACCAGCTATTCAGTGTTCGGAGCTAATGATGGAGTGTGCCAATTGCTATGAGAAGGATCATCGGTCAATCATGTCACCTGATGGCCAAGTGCTAGCTAATCTTACTCCAGCAGCCATTGGTGAAGCTTTCGGGATCCCGGTGCACAGAAGTATGGTCTACAAATCCAGAGAGCGAGCTGAGCGGATGTATGCTTCTGCTTTCGAGAGATGCACGGAAACAATTAACACTCATTGGATGAGCACTCCCAAGCCTTCTCGTGCGAAGTTGCCAAAGCAGATCATAGCGGAGGATTTGAAGCAGGAGTATTGTGATCTCATCATGATGCTGAGCAGGGTTGGAGGTTGTGCACAGTCATTCATTTTTGAGCCTTGGATGTTTTACTACATCAACCTTGTGTTGGAAGGAAAAGACTATGTCAATTGGGCCGAGATGATAAGTGATAACTTGCATGAGCAGCTCCTAGGCTTGAGGAGAACGAAGATATTTTACATGAGCTCCTACATCATCTATATGTTGGCACGGATGACAAAATACAGGGGGATCTCTTACAAGGAACCTGTCGGTTGTGGCTCCCACCAGTTTAAGATATATGATGCTTGTCCGCAGTTGCATTTGGCAAGCACAACTCATTACAAGCGTGTCAATGATTCCTTCACCATGTATATCACGAGATTGCTTCAGGAGCGATTACAACACAGAATCTCGAAGGAAGCCCAGGAGTTGATTGAAAGGTATGGGTGCTGGTTCATACAGTTTCCGAAATTTTCTTATATTAGGCTGCAAGGTTTTTCTTCGTACCCATATAGGCTGCCTAAGTACCCAAGAGATAGAGTTTTAATGCTAGAGATATCTAGGCAATTGCTTGCCTTTGATAAAATCCAAAAGAAGAAGAAGAAGGGAGGAGTAGAATTTCCAGTTGTCATGGGCAACTCGGATGAGGTGTGCCCCTCGATACAGGCAGCTAGAGAGGCTGAAAATGAACTTCAATTTTATCATTTCTCGTACCACACCAGCCGACAGCACTATGACCCACATCATAACATCAAATGGGTATTGTCAGAGGAGTTCAAACATAAGGCCACCATAGAGGATTATTGGGCTGATGCAGTTGATGAGATTGAGATAAGGAAAAGGATGTTCTCTCGGTTGCCGATTACTTTGATCAGGGAGTGTGAGGTTGTACCGGTTCCAGACCAGGTGAACAAGGATATGGATGTTGTTCATCTAGACTATGTAGCAGTTAGAGATACACCACTTCCACCTCCAGATTGGTCAGAGCCTGAGATTGCAGATTTGGACACACTTTCTATTCCTATTTTGACATTCACTAGAGCATGGGTAGATAGGCGAGTAAACAGGTTGAAGAGTAGGTCAATTGCCTTGACTTACAATATGATGGGAGATCACAGGACGCCCACCACTGGCAGGAAGAAACAGATTACACGAGGTCCAGAGTCCGGGAAGAAAGAGATAGTTCGACAGGAGCCTACTCAGCCAGAGCCTCCACGAGTCACAGTTGTATCACCATTGGAGACATGTTCTCCAAGTATACAGGAGGTTTCTTTGTTTGCTGATTAGAGAAATGCATTGAATCAGGTGCAGGTGGCACGGGATGATATTCAGCCTCCACGGAGAGAGTCAGTTGGCTAGAGCGTCAACGCACCTGTTAGGGTTGATCAGTAGGATGATGAGGGGACTATTACTGACCCTCAGTTTCAGAAGGAATTAGAGGCGGCCATGAACGATGATGATGATATAGTTTCAGGTGACACTCAGCCACTTGAGGACGATGAGCCTCGCCAGAATGATGTAGAGGTTGAGCAGGTTAGAGAAGTCGAGGCACAGGAGCAGCAACCCTTTGATATATAGTATGATGTGCCCGATTGGCTTAAGGATAGAATGAGAAGGAGCCCCAGTGAGGAGCTTGATCCAGCAGTCGAGATGGAGGAATTTCTAAACAGGATCAGTGCACCTCCGCAGAAGAAGAAGGCAAGAAAATTTTCGAAGATATCCACTGAAGAGGATGGCTCCCGTACTCTTCACGTTGCCGTGCCTCAGGTTGATTGTGACCGAAATGAAGCAGTGCCTGAGAATTATGCAGTCACGACTTTGGATTTGGGACGCCCCACAGGTGCTCAAATTGTAGAGGAGTGTGATAACTCCTACCTAGCCCTCAAAGACATATTATTCAAGAAAGAAGGAAAATATAAAAGGCTGAAAAGAGAACACAAGGCTTTAATTGGATATGTTCAGCAGTTGTCTCGTTCTCGAGGGTAGGATATTCCAGTGATAGAGCCTCCAGCGGAGATACCTAGAGAGTCAGTCGGTGGCTTGGTAGAGTTAGGGAAGATGGCACAGGAGGCAGATAAGTGGGTCACAGGAGTTCGTGCCGAAACCGAAAAGTTTATGGAAGACCTTGCTTTTGCTTTTCAGCAGGCTTCTAGTATTTTGGCACGGAGGGAGGCAATTGATCATGCTTGGGGCGATGCTTCTGTCTACCAGAGCAAGGTTATTCAGCGTCTTGAGGTATTGAGGCATGTTTCGTTGCGATTGCTGATCGATGGAGGTGTCATTCAGGAGAATGACAGATATGATTTCTCTAGATGGTATTCTTCAGCGATCACGGGGCGTGGTTTCTTCGACGCGGCACAGGCAGATTCAACTAGGATACATAAGGCCATGGCCAATATCATTGATGGAGTTCAAAATACTTTCGAGGCCATATTTGCTAGTTGGTTGAATCTAGAGGAGGTGAATGTTGATAATTTGAGGGGTAGGCTGGTGCCTTTCTTTTCAGATGTTAAGTCCTTTGTACAAGATGATTTTGAGAATACTTCTACTTTCTCCACCTTGATCCAGAATACGCAGGACTCCTTGATTGCTTGGAGAAAATCTTGTACAAGGCATGAACATTCAGTCACAGTATTGGAGTTTCAGCTAGATTGTGTTCCACCTATTTCGGTTCAGGAGGTTGAGGCCGTACTTCGCAGATTCGTGGAGTTGGCAGTCAGAGAGAAGGAAAATGGGAACGCACTACTGGACGAGGATCTTCTAGAAGACTGAATGTGGACATTTATTACCTTTACTATTTTTGGGAGTGAGTGGGAATCTTTGATTCATTTAATGTACCACTCCCTATTCTGGCAGTTTTTAGGGTTAGAGCTGAGGTGGCACGATTCTGGCCACTCTATTAATTGTAACCCTAGCCGTCTTTTGGGACTTGGCTAGCTATATAAAGGGGGAGTCCCCCTCATTTGTATCTCATTAGACAGTAGACATTGTGTGAGATTGAACATTAGCATTAGAGCTAGAGCTAGAGAGTAGAGTATTGTAGACATTTTGCATAGTGTGGAGAAGAAAGAAAGTTTTCCCTTTGAAAACTTTTGTGGAGATTGTTGTGTAATACTTTTCATGATAATAGATCTTTTCATTGATGGTGGAATTCGTCTTGTCATGAATAGCTAGCAAGGTCTCTTCTTCCTTTCGTATCCAAGTAGCGTAATTTTCATGCAAGTAGTTTACTTTGATGTGTGGTATTTTGTTGAGGTAGCTTCTTTCATTCCATACCACTAGCGGCTTGTTGATGATAAGTTCGCCTTGCGTGGTCAACTGGACATTATCTTGAGTTTAACTTCGGTTGTGGTTTACATACTTATATGCGTCGTTTTGATGGTGTATGTATGTTAAATTATAACTTGAACATCTTTTGCTATCCCCTTGAAGATTGCACTGATTTCGCTGAAGCTGTCCGACGTGAGGCTAGGTGAAATTTGGTTGAAGTCTGCCAAAACTGAACCCCACATATCTTGCATTTAGAATAGAGTACAAGTTTCTTAGGCCCTATACTCCTTTACTTTCCGCATATTTCTGATTAGTCTTAGGAAAACGTACCACATTGCCAAATCATACACGCAGAATCCCCTTCAAAATCATACATTAGCTGCTAACTGCAAGAAATCTGAACAATTGTGTAAGTCCCCTCGTAAGAACACAGCAATACACATCAACCAAACTGGGTCTATTCGCACTTAAGGAACCTTGGAGTTGAACGTGTGATCTATCTCGCAATCTTAGCACACGGAATACTTTGATCAAGAGAGAACAGAGTAGCCCCAAACTATTTTTGTTCTGCTGTTTGGTGCGGTCACAAAAACCACGTCAATAGATAGCTATGGGAGCCAAAGACAAAGTATGTGAGATAGCAGACTTTCAAATGTGTGTGTAAAGATAAAGAAATTAATTAATTAAATAAGGATTAGTTTTAACCAAGAGTCACAAGGGTATGGTGAAGGGTTGTGTCTCATGATGAGACAAGATATATAAGAGAAGTCATTCTATGAGATGAAGTGTGTGTGAACGTTTTATCATTCAAGAGTGAGTGAGGAATAAAAGAGAAAAGGTTTTATCATTCAAAGAAGAAGTGTATGGAATTATAATATGTAGCATGAAGTAAATAAGAGGAATATAGAAGAATGAAGTGAATGAATATTAATTGAAGATTTGGTTTAGAATAGACAAGAGACATGTTGAAGAGCTATGACCATTAAAGAAATAATCTATATATGAAGACACATATCTATTCTAAGAGATGCATCATTTCACTAAGTTATGAAGATATAAAAGATAATTGCAAGTAGAAGTGAAGTGTGAAATGTGAAGATAAATAAGAGGAAGGTGTGTGAGGAATAAGAGTTTATATAAGAATAACACCCTGCAGATCAGGAAATGAGAAGATAAAAAGTTGAAGGAAGATAAGAAGGATTCATGGCAGATTTGTAAGAAGATTTTATGGAAAGTATAAGAGAAATGTGTGTGGAATAGAAAGGAAGTTCTATTAGTCAAGAGAGAAGTGTGTGGAGGATAAAAATATATATTATTGTGGATATATGTGAAAAGACAGCAATTGTTATTTAAGAGGAGCCATGACTATTTGAAGGGTCATTATGAAAGGATGTATCTCTTCATAGAGGCATGAAGATTGTAATGTCCCCATTATTTCGCGAGCATCAGAGTCATTGGATTAGCCTATTATGTCGATCCTCGTAGGCTAGTGGTTCTGGATAGAGGGTCACTTGAACGGGCACTTGGTCGGTTCAAGGCAGTATTGGTATTCGGAGTGTGGTGACGTGGTGAATTTGCGCGTTTGGCGCGTAATTGGAGCTTAAGATATTGATCATCACCATTTATTTCACTTACTCAGGCTTGGGGACCATGTGTCTATTTGTTAAAGGGGTCACTTTATATTTTGCAGTTACTATTGTAACGCTCGGAAAATTTTAAGCAAAAAGCATCTTAAATTGTTTGATCCATTTCAAAAAGGTTTTCAAGAAAGTAATATCATTCATAAAAACTTTCCAAAATGAGCTCAATAAAAGAGAATTAAATTGCATTTTATGTATGTAAATAATAACATTGTAATTTATCAAGATTATGCACATGGTAAAAGTATATCACGAATTTTCATATAAACATGTTCATCCAAACTCGGAAGGGATCAATAATTCCAATAGATACATCTTTTTCAATGCTACATCATAAAACTGAAATTCTACATATCAATGCTACATTAGACTCTTTCATGCAATACTTCTATTTCAAGTTTCAGTAGTGAATGTCAAATACATATACATATACAATGGGCTTTACTAGCCATTCCAGAATAATATACAAGAACATCAATGGCAAATAAAACTCTGAACCTCCAACCGCCGTGACACCATCGGTCTTCCTGCAAGCTGGGGCCAAGAGTATGATTTAGGCGCCTTTTCCGCCCAACCATGAAGTACATGACTTCCCCGGGTTCCTTCCTAACTCGAAAGAATCCCCGGCCTTGCATAAAAGAGCCTAGCAACCTGACACAATAAAACAGGAGGGAACTCTCGATGCATGCCTAGTGCCTATATGCATTTCTAACATGAGAAAACATATTTCTTGCAACAGGAGGTGGCAGAGACTCAAATACATATATATTTCTAGGCTTTTAAAACAATCCATCTATTTCAATGGTACAAGTGCTTGGCCAAGCATAAATAAAATAAGCAAATGGTAGTTTCAGAAAAGGTAAAACTACCGTCTCTGTGGATCCACCTTCGGCATCCTGTCCCGGAAGTTACCAAAAGTAAAGTATAATTAAGTGCAAAAGCAGAAAGTTGTGCATTTTCCATACATGTTTCATGCATTCTATTGATTCTAAATGAGAATTTCAAAACATCTTTTGAATTACATTGGACAAAAGAAAAGAAAAAGAAAAAGTTGTAAGTTCAGTATTAAGATGGCATCTACTCTTTTGTAAGTAATTCTTTTCTGATTTGGTAAAGGACTCTGTTTTCACTCCAAGCTACTCTCTTGAAAATGTAAAAATTGCATGTACGTCATGATACTATCAGTGTACGAACACAAGTAGAGGAATTAATTAATTCTTTTGTATGAAACAGTGTTCACTAATTTATGTATATATTTCTACTCTTTCCAAATTCAAGCTGATTTGAAAGTGAAATTCTCAATTTACTACAGGTTTCTGGTTATTAGTAATATACAGAAACAGGGCAATTTCTTTCGGAATAACAGAGGTTTGAAAGAAAAACTTGCATTTGAATTTTATATTGTATACCATTATTCAGGAATGTACATCTGTATGTAAGCATAAGACAGTGTGATCAAGAAGATTTTCAGTTTACATGTTTTCTCAGAGGTACTTTTTCTCATTTCCAGCTTCAAAATTACTGTGATGTTTGTGTATTTTTGACATAAAGCATGACACATTATGAAGATGGTTTTCTTGTTCAAACTTGCATTTATGTATATATGTATGAATATATATATGTATATATACATATACAGCTAAGTGTATATATATATATAAATATATATATATATGCTTTAAAGAAAGAAATATTGATTTTCATAACTGTTCTCACATTTTTTGGCTGTGCACACAGAATAAAAATATTATACAGGGTTTCATACAAGTGTTGAGCACCACAAAGGGTGCTGGGAGGCCTTGCCTCTCCCATGGAGAGGGTGCGGGCTGTGAGGAGGTCGCGCCCCCTCCACAGGCCGCGGCCTGTGGAGGGCGCGAGCCTCCCCACAGAGCCGTGCCCTTCCTATGGGAAGGGCTGGGGATTAAATCCCTCCCCTCCCCCCTACAATTAAACAATTTCATAACACAAAAGAAAGATTTCGCCCAGTATTACACTGCATTTAAATTTATTTCAAACAAATTTCGAATTAATTTCTGGTAAAAGTTTTTCTTGCAAGATTATATGCATACATATATATATATGTATATATGCACAGGAATACAGATTCCTGTGTATATATATATTTATATATGTTTTCAGATACAATTGAGAGCAGTTTAATGATTTGCAGCTTTTGCAACAGAATGTAACCCTAATCTGGAAGGAAGAGATTGGGTATTCTCTCTATAATGCAACAAATGAGAAGAAGGCTTTTACCCAGATTCAAAATAAAATTGGAAGAGATTTCTCAGATATTTGTAATCATTTTCATATAATGATGCATTTCATTTCTCCAATTTCTTACTGAAATTTAAACTGATTTAAAAACAAGGAATGGAAATAACCTGGCAGATTTCTCCAGTTGCAGATGCCCAGTATTACCTTTTTTTTTCTCCCTCTTCCAGAGCCCTGGTTATGTGTCTGAATAATGTTCTCTTTTCTCCCCTTAAAGCTTTATTCCTCCTTCCGAGGGTCCTAATATTTTTCACTTTATTCTTAATTTCCTAATTAGATCAGATTTTCTTTTATTGCACAAAAATAAATGGAATAAACTAAATAAAATAAACCATAATCTTTTTCACAACTTTCATGGATAATTAAGTTATATTTCAATTTTGCTATGTTATTATTTTTATCAATTACTTATTCAAACCATTTATTCCTATATGTAATCAATTTAAAACAATCATATTGAAACAGACATGGCCTAAATGCAGCTACATGATTTTTAGGTGTTGTGTGTGTGTTCGAGAGCTCCTCTTTTACCCTATCGGGAAGCTAGCCTTCTTTTCCTCAATCACACTCTTGGTCTTCGACCACCTGCAACTCAAATGCACTCAGGCGTGCAACAACGAAAATGTATTAGTAACCAATATAGAAATATAAATCTAAGCAATAATTAAATCAACACTTCTATTTTGTTCTATCTTGTATATATATATTTTAAAAAAAAAATGCATTCATAATTCCAGAAGCAATTATTTTCCTACATTTTCATACACCAAAGCATTGTATTATATTATATTATTCTAATCACGCATCATCATTCATATAATAAATCCCCACAAAATCATGGTCAAAACAGCATCAAGGTCTGAGACGTGACATCTTTCCCCACTTGGAAGAGACATTGTCTCGATGTCTAAAAGCAAGTTACATAACAAAATTGAGATACTAGCATATCGAAAGTCTCTACATAAAAGAAAATAAGACTATGTTAAGATCTTAAATGAGGAAAAACTCTATCTATATCTTCAGTGTTCTCCCAGGTGGCATTATCCACCGAATACTGGTCCCACTGGACCCTGTATTGTATAATGTCTCTATTCCGCAACTTAACGTTGCGCTCTTCCAGGATCCTGACGGGCTCCACTTGTATCACCCCTAGGTCCTGAACCTGCAATGCACGCCAATCAAGGATATGAGCAATATCTGGATGGTAAGGTTTAAGTACTGAGACATGAAATACATTATGTATCCGGGATAGAGCTGGTGGCAGAGCAAGCCTGTAAGCAATTGGATTCACCACCTCCAAAACATCAAAAGGGCCAACAAACCTAGGGGCCAACTTAGAGTTCTTGCCGAAAGAGATTGAACTCTTATGCGGCCGAACTCTCAAAAAGACCTTATCTCCTGCAGAGAACTGCCTAAAGCTTCGGTTCTTGTCTGCTAGACTTTTCTGTCTATCTGCAGCTTGTTTCAATTTTTCCTTAATGATTTTCATCTGGTCCTCCATTTCTCTGAGCATCTCAGGGCCAATCACAACCCTGTCTTCTACTCGGTCCCAACTAATGGGTGTCCGACATTTACGTCCATAAAGAGCTTCAAAAGGTGCCATACCCAATGAAGCATGGTAGGAGTTGTTGTAGGCAAACTCCACCAAAGGAAAATACTCCTCCCACTTATGTTGCTGCTCCATATAGTGCATGCGGAGAAGATCTTCTACAACCTGATTCACCCTCTCCGTCTGACCATCGGTCTGAGGATGATCTGTGGAACTGAAATTCAATTTAGTTCCCAGGGAAGAGTTTAATGTGATCCAAAACCTAGAAGTCATCCGAGTGTCTCGATCTGAGATGATCATTTCTGGCACTCCATGCAAACGGAAGATTTCCTGAACAAATTTTCTTGCTAAAACCATCAATCCATCCTTGAGGTTTCCAGGGATGAAATGAGCAACCTTTGTCAACTTATCCACCACAACTAAGATGGTATCATGTCGGTTCCTAGACATTGGCAACCCCTGTATAAAATCCATAGTGATAACCTGCCATTTATACTTTGGTACCCTATGAGGATATAAGAGTCCTGCCGGATGCACATGCTCCGCCTTGACTTGCTGGCATTCCAGGCATCGGGCTACATATGACGTAATGTCCTTTTTAAGTCCTGGCCAGAAGTACAGTGGCCTAAGTCCTTCCATCATCTTTGTAATACCGGGATGTCCTGAGTATGGGGCATTGTGGAATTCTTCTAGCACCAACTCTCTCAAATTTGCAAAACTTGGAATGTACATCCGCCCTTGAAATCTCAAGAGCCCATCCGATTCAAACACATAACCCTCATATCGATGATCCGAGGAATTTACCCCTAGGGCTTGTTTTACCTTTTTATAATATTCATCCCCAAGTGAGGATTGTACTACTTGCTGCCTGAAATCTGATTTTATGGTAACCGTGGCTGCAAGATGCCTCCTACTCAAGGCGTCAGCCACCCTGTTTTCCTTACCTTTAATATATTCAATTCCAAAGTCATATTCACTCAAAAATTCCAGCCATCGCCTTTGTCGGGCATTTAGATTGGGTTGAGCGAAGATATATCTTAATCCTGCATGGTCTGTCTTTAGTTCAAAAGGCTTTCCCAAGAGATAATGTCTCCACATCTGTAAAGCATGGACTATGGCTGCCAATTCTAAGTCATGTGGTGCATAGTTTATTTCATGTTGCTTTAACTTCCTTGATTCATATGCTACCACTTGCCCTTCTTGCATAAGAACTGCTCCCACCCCTTCCCCGGATGCATCAGTAATAACTATAAAATGGCCATTCGGATCTGGCACAACTAGGATTGGTGCGGTAGTGAGTTTCTCCTTAAGCAGCTGAAAATATCTCTCACACTTATCACTCCATTCAAACTTCTTTTCCTTCTTCTGTAGTGCAGTGATGGGTGCTGCAATTGTCGAGAACCCCTGAACAAATCTCCTATAATATCTTGCAAGACCCATGAAACTTCGAACTTCAGAGACATTCTGCGGTGCTGGCCAATCCATAATTGCCTTAATCTTTTCTGGGTCCACCTTTACCCCTTCTGCTGAAATCACATGTCCTAAATAATGCACTTCAGATTGGAAGAAAGTACATTTAGACATCTTTCCATACAGCTTATGTTCCCTCAAACGCTGCAACACAATTCTCAAATGCTTCTCATGTTCTTCCTCTGACTTAGAGTAAATCAAGATATCGTCTAGAAAGATTAGGACAAAATTATCGAAACAATCTCGGAAGACACTATTCATCAGGTTCATGAAAGCTGCAGGAGCATTACTTAGCCCAAATGGTAGCACTGTAAACTCGTAGTGCCCATACCTTGTTCTGAAGGCAGTTTTGTGAATGTCTTCTTCCTTCAGTCTCAACTGGTGGTATCCTGATCTTAAATCAATTTTTGAGAATACCTTGGCATCTTTTAGCTGATCAAACAAGTCATCAATGCGTGGAAGCATGTATTTATTTTTGATAGTGACCTTGTTAAGCATCCTGTAGTCAATGCATAATCTCAAGGTCCCATCCTTCTTTTTCACAAAAATAACTGGAGCTCCCCAAGGCGACACGCTTGGCCTAATAAGACCCTGCTTCAACAATTCTTCTAATTGGGCCTTAAGCTCAAATAATTCTGTTGTATTCATCCTGTAAGGAGCCTTAGACTGAGGCTCTGCTCCTGGAGCCAAATCAATAGAAAAATCAAACACAGGCCTAGGCGGTAGCTCAATCAGCTCTATAGGAAAAACATCCTCAAATTCTTTCAGAATGGGATGATCATTAATTGAGGATTCTTTCTCATCAAGGTCCTTGACCTTTATTGCAAAGATAGTGCATCCCTTCCGACTTGCCTTTTTCAACTGCATGGCGGAGACTTGCCTAAGCTCTAAAGGCTTTTTAATGCCACAAAGCTCGACATAGTTTCCTCGATCATCAAGACATTTTATTGACTTCTCTTCGCAATCCACAAGAGCCTTATGTTCAGAGAGCCAATTTATCCCTAATATCACATCGTAAGACCCCAACGGTGCAACATAGAAGTTCACTTGCGTTTGAAGGTTAGGGAGTTCAAGTTTACTGAAATACATGCATTGCTCTACCTTCCTCTCTATCTAGTTTCCATACTGAACTTTCCAAGAATTCGCCAGAAAACTCGGTCTAACTGATAACTTAGTCAAAACATGAGGATCTATAAAACTATCAGCAGCACCAGTATCAATCAAAACAGAAACAGGGCATCCAAATAATTTACCCGATAGCTGGATGGGAGTGGCTTGATAATCTGCTTGGCGATTGTCAACCGCTGCATGAATATGATGTTGATTCCTGTTATTCTGTTTGTTATTCCTCTGAGGGCACACATTGGCGTAATGCTCGCCACCACAAGTATAACAACCCCCACGAGGTGCCTTGGGCTTGTCAGAAAAATCTCTCCTGTTATTATCGTTCCTTTTATTGAAATTACCCCTCTTGTTGTTATTGTTCCTGTTTTCATCCTTGCGGTCCTGAGGACTACCATCCCTCTTCAGATTTCTGATTTGCCTATTTTCATTCCCTTGATTGTCCTGTTTGCTCTGACCACCTTGATTGTTATTACCTTGAGGATTTCCCTGGAACTTCTTATTGCCATACTTGGCTTCCCTGCTCTTCTTATAGTTAGCAGCTTGCTGCAGCTTGTGCTCCTGTTTAATTGCTAAATTAAAAACTTCATCCATGGTGGCTGGATTATGTAGATCTATCTCGTTTCCAATTTGAGGTCTAAGCCCCAAAATAAATTTTCGGACTCGAAACCTCTCATCATGCTGGTATTGGGGTGCGTACTTGAGCAAGTGAGAGTATTTCTCCCAATACTGAGTCACTGTCATGCCACCCTATATGAGTACCTGGAATTCTGTCATTTTCTTATCAAAGTAAGATTGTGGTAACCACCTCTTCCTAAATAATTGTAGAAACTTTTCCCAAGTCACCTTCCCATGCATAAGCTGCTTATCCACCCTTTCATTTTCCCACCAAGTAGCAGCCTCACCGGTGAGCTGGTAAGAACCCCATTCAGCCTTCGTTTCATCTGATAGATTTCGTAGGGCAAAATACCTCTCCATTTGTCCCCTTAAAGCTTTATTCCTCCTTCCGAGGGTCATGCAGACCATTTCCAGATGGTAGATAAATTTTACATGCAAAATCCGGAGGTAGCCACTTGCCGAAAGCATTGTTGATTTTAAGGAGAATTTCCCCAGAGCCCAAAGTTTTCTCGGGACTGTTCCTTTCTCCCAGTTTTGGACTAAGGTTTTTAAACATATGCAAACAAAGATATCTCCACCTTTTAATATGCAAACCAAATATTTCTTCCTTATCATATGTAAATATAATATTTTTCACTTTATTCTTAATTTCCTAATTAGATCAAATCTTCTTTTATTGCACAAAAATAAATGGAATAAACTAAATAAAATAAACCATAATCTTTTTCACAACTTTCATGGATAATTAAGTTATATTTCAATTTTGCTATGTTATTATTTTTATCAATTACTTATTCAAACCATTTATTCCTATATGTAATCAATTTAAAACAATCATATTGAAACAGACATGGCCTAAATGCAACTACATGATTTTTAGGTGCTGTGTGTGTGTGTTCGAGAGCTCCTCCTCTTTTACCCTATCGGGAAGCTAGCCTTCTTTTCCTCAATCACACTCTTGGTCTTCGACCACCTGCAACTCAAATGCACTCAGGCGTGCAACAACGAAAATGTATTAGTAACCAATATAGAAATATAAATCTAAGCAATAATTAAATCAACACTTCTATTTTGTTCTATCTTGTATATATATTTAAAAAAAAAAAAAAAATGCATTCATAATTCTAGAAGCAATTATTTTCCTACGTTTTCATACACCAAAGCATTGTATTATATTATATTATTCTAATCACGCATCATCATTCATATAATAAATCCCCACAAAATTATGGTCAAAACAGCATCAAGGTCTGAGACGTGACAACTATTCACTGATAAAGTGAAAAAAGAAATAAATTAAATAAATAGTGTTTTTTTTAATGAATAGTGTTTCAATGTAAAATTATAAAGGGAGAAGAGAAAGTTCGAACTTCATTATGTTATGACTTATTTTGCTGATTGAAGCTTGAAGTGTGGAGTTTGTGGAGGATAGAAACTAGCGTTTCTAGCTTTCAGCAGTGGGGAAGTCTGGTTGGGCTTCATTTCTTCGAATTTATGCATCTTGAAGTGTGAAAGACCACTTTAAAGTGCAGGTCTGAGTTTTGCTTGATTCGTGGGTGCCATATCTTGCTGTTTTCAAGGGTTAGAAGTCATCCATTGCAAGGGAAATTGCCGTTAGAGGTTCCACTCACGTTTTTGAGGTCGTGGCTTGCTTTTTTGAAGATTGTTGGAGCTGATTTTGACCACCTACGGCCAGCCACCATCATGTGAGGGTTTCTACATCTTCTAGTAAGGAAAACGCCTTCAGATTGTTGCTGCTTTCTTTCCTAAAAGGGGCGCCCTCTTATTTAGAAGCTTTTTCATCAAGAAATCGGTAGGGGAAGTTTGTCATTTAATTTGTATGAGCATTTTGGTGGGCGCGGGTACTGTAGCAAGCACTGTTCACAGTGCATTTTGGCTGCCAGTTTGTCTTTAGTTGTAAATGGTGTCTCATTCCGAAATGTATGAAAAATATTTAATTTTAGCACTCTATTGTAATGAAGGAAGTCTCTTAACTAGTGTATTGAGTTCCTTTGAAGTTATCATTCTAAGTTTAGTTTAATTTGAGTTCTTTATATGCATATTGTTGTAAGGAAATTATTGAATGATTGGCATCAAACCACAAAAACACAAAAACAAGAAACAACAGATTACAAACCAAAAATCAGTCTTTTAAACGAAGTGAAATCAAGTCAGCAGTGAGCACGGTTCATCACAGTGGTATCAGAGCATATCACTACAGTGGTAGCAGAGTGGTAGCAAAGTGGATCACCGGAGTGTGGTTCATCACAAAGATATAAAAAGGAAGTGAGAAATGTGTTGTGAATATGAGTCTGTGTGAGATGTGAGAAGATTAAATAAGAAGAGTAGAAAAGAGAAGTTTGAGCAAAAGTTAGAAGGTAGAAATGAGAGATATGTGAGAGGATTTGTAATGTCCCCATTTTAGCCCTACGCTCTTCTTGAGAATTTAGCCTATTTCCGGAAACTCGTAGTCTAAGTTTTGGAAATTAGGGTTTCCACTTTCAGATGCAATTTTTGAAGGCTTGCATGTGTGTTTTCCTGACGCATGTCTAGTGGAGCTTTCTGGGTTTTTGGAGAGCTTTAGGATGAGGTAACATGCATGTTAAGATAATGACATGCAATTTTGACTGATACCTTGCATGCAGGAAAGGTTTTTGAGTTTTTCTGGGTTTTCAGAGAGCTCCGGGGTGGTGTAACATGCATCTGAATCTGACATCCTTTCCAGGCACTTAATAAGTCATGATGGCTGCTCGGTTTGTGCTCAAATGATATTTGGAAACACTTACTATTTTTAGTAAGTCTTGATTACTGCTCAGTTGGCGTACATATGAGGTTTTGCAAACTTACTATTTATAGCAGTGTGCTATTTTTGGTAAGTCTATTTATAGCAATATCATTTTAGCAGCAACTCAATCAGTTGTAGTTCAGTTTGGTTGGTCAGTTTGGCTTTCTGATGGTTTTGAAGTTAACTTACTATTTTTGGCATTTGCTATTTTTAGTAAGTTCATTTATGGCAGAAGCATCATCGTCAACTTGGTTCAGTTTGGCATTTGTTAGTTTGCTATTTTTAGCAATCCATCAGTTTCAGTATTGGCATTGGATTTGGTTATCTCCATGGACTGAGTTTTATACTGAGTCAATTTCATGTTTTTCAGTTGTACCCCACGCCTAGGCTGAATAACTTCATGTTGTTTTTAAAGATGGGACATTAAGGGGTCAAGTGAGCATGTAATGATTTAATAAATGCTTTATTGTTGCTTTTTGAAATGGACGCCTAAAGGGAAGGTGAATAATATTTTATTATTTCAAAATAAAGTGAATGGTTGAAGTGGCATCCCTTTTGGAAGTTGAATTGATTCGGCTTCTTGGAAATCAAAATGTTTCATTTGCCATTTGAAGCTTATATCTTGATGCTTTTTGAAGAGCTGATTATATGATGTTTTGGAAAGCAAAGTTATGCTACTGGAATGAATCCAGAACCAATTATGTGAGTTTTAATGTTGCTGGTCTGATTTTCTGTTTATGCTGTTTCTGATCAGACTTAGTAAAAGTTAGTATTTTGGTGGTTCTGTTTCAATTCCATATCATTCTGACATTGTAAAAGTTAGAGGAAGTGTTACTCTAACCATTATTTGTTTTGGAAGCATATCTTTCTAGTTTGCATCTTACCTTCATTCATTGTAGAGATTTTTAGTAGTACTAACAACTGGTATTTTAGTTGTTGCAATTTTATGTTTGTTTACACTCCCACGATTGAGTGGTTGAGTTTTAAATAATCATCTTCATTTAATGTTGTTTGCCTCCCACGATAATTAGTGGTTGTGAGGACTATATTCCTCCCATGAAAATAAGTGGAAGAGAGGATTTAAATGGATGGCTTGCTGCCTTAATATTGTAATAATCTCACCCACTAAATAAGTGGAGTATCCCCATTGCCTGTGGATGCCTGCATGAACAGATGAATATATTTTCAGTTCTGATTATTATTAATGATCCCCATGCCATATGCTATTGCCTCACCCTCATTGGGATCTTGTTGAACATTTTTGGCAAGGGTTACCTTTCAAGCTGATTTGTATTTGGAGCTAACGCTAATCAGTGGTTTGATGCTGGTTTGTGTGTTTAAATTTGGGGAAAAAAATAAGGGGGAATATTTCAGTGGTATCAGAGCTTGTTTTCCTACCATCCTATGTGTTCAAAGCTTCGGCTATCAGATGAGAGTCAGAGAAAACCAATGCTACATCAAAAGGAAAAATAGAGTTTAGTTTTAGCTTCAGAAGTTTTGAAGTTGGCACTTTTTCAGAGGTTTTAGGAAACCTTGTCTTGCCAGTTTAAGCTATAGCTTCAGATGAAGAGAAAGATTTGGCAAGATCTTTATACATTGAGGGCGCAAGGCTCATTAAAGAATATCAGACAAGGGATGAAGAAGTGAGAATACTTCTTCTATTGGAACAATGTTTGAGCCAGGTGAAGCAGTCACCTTCAGGGATAATTAAAACCGCATTGGCGCTTGCAGTGACCTTTTTGAAACGTCCTTATCGGTTGAGGCATTTGGATGAAGAGATCAATCTGTTGGTTACTTCATGCCTTAGTGAAGTGATGAGAATTTGGGCACCCTTGGTGCCCTATGATGATAAAACTATGAGGAGAGTTCTTCATATGTTCGTAGAAAGCTTTCAAGACCTTGATGAAACTGATAGCAATCAGTACTCCAGAAGAGCTGCTATACTGAAGATATTTTCTGAACTCAAAACAAGTAAGGTGCTGGTAGATTTGGGTATGCAAGATCGAATATATTATTTGATCCATTACCTCTTCATTTCAACTTGGAGTGAACAAGAGGAGCATGTAGTTGTAGCAATGAGAAACATCTTAGTTTTGATTATGAATGAGATGGATGGCATTCCAAATTCCGTCCTATCTTTCCTACTAAGCATTCATGAACAAGAAGGAAAGAATTCCTCTACTACTAGTATGTTGATTAGAGTTTTGTTCAATCAGTGTGAGGGAAAATTGAAAACTCATTTGAAGAAGATTGAGCTGATAAATGAAGTGGTCATTAATGCAGAAGATAAAATGGTGTTTCTCAATGATTCTATGGTGGTTTCTCAAGAAGACCTCCTTGGTATGCTTGTGACTACTAATGAAGAGATCAGTAATATACCTTCACACGAAGGGCTTATTGAAGATGATGGATAGAGTCTTCAAACCAGCTAGCAGTGATGATTCCTTACTTCATTAAAATAATGGAGATTTAGGTGGTTTTGAGTTTGATCATCAAACTAAGCTCTTGGGAGAGGTTATTTGTGAAGATATCAGTTTTTGTGTGTTGGGAGGTGTCTTGTTCAAAGAGGCAACACTCCAAGAGCAACATGAAGAGAACTTTCTTTTTGATCATATTAATCAGCCTTTCAACATGTGGGATCCAAGTGTGAAGGCCTCTAAGGTTGTCAAGGAACCTTTATGGGATAAACAACCCTTTGATCCCAATAAAGTACAAAATTTTGATTTCAATGCAAGCTATGAGATGGACATGGGAGGAGAATATGTCTTTAACAAAGAAGCTTGCATGGAAAAGCCCCATAGTGACTCAGTGATCAAGTTGGGGGCTGCTAAAACATATGATCAAAGTATCAGTGAGGTGGAAGCAGATTTAGAAGATCAAAGGGCCCTTGCTGATGAAAAGATTAAAGAGGATCTCAAACACAAATCTGATTGTCCAACTCATGTAGCTGATTGCAAATAAAGGCCTGAAGAATTGGTAAAATCTGATCCTCTTCATTTACAGATGGTGGATGGTGAAAGACATGAGGCTCGAAGCAGCTATGAGGGCAGCAAAGACAAGAAACAAAGTTCTGATTTTTATATGCAGCTTACCAACAATTCGCCATCCTTGCGTACTTATGAGTGGGAAGGTCAATTCCTGATATCCATTGAAGATGAGGTGCAAGTTCTATTCAAAGTTGACCGCTCACATAGTTTGATTAAAGAGAGACGGGAAAGAGTTAGAGATGGAGCCACTCTCTTTAATCTGCAGTTAGACTCCTTGGAGATTATAAAATCAGAATATCTATGTTGGATTATAGATCGGGATTATGCCTATGAATTCACAAAGAAGACCAGCCGTGTATTCCAAGGAAAAGAGGGAAAGGTTGATAAGCTTACTCTTGAGCTTGAATCAACCGAGAGTATGTTGAAAAATAATTAGTTGGTTGTAATGGAGGAAGGAGACCAGCTAGCTTATTTCAAGCATCTTAGAGAGTATGCGAATGAGTTACACTCTGTGATTGATAATCCTTCAAGCTTGCTTGTAAGTGAATGCATAAGAGGTTTAGAGGATTCAATCTCCATATGGGAAGTGTTGATTCATGATGACTTCCCCATCTTTGACACTGGATTTTGGAGATCGTTTTTGGCTCTATCTAACATTTGGAATCATGAATGTAATTTGTTCTGGTGTATTGGAAAATTGCTATGGTTGATTATCCAAGTATGGGATTTTCAACATGTTTTGATGAAGATCATTATATGTGAAAAGAAGGTATGTTGGAATGATAAGTGTGAAAATTTATGTTTTATGGATGTGGCTACCTTCGTTATCAGCAATTAGATGGTGACTTTTGAACATAAAAGGGTAATATGGAAAGGTAATGCGATCAAAAGTTGTTCTATGGTGGCGTTGGGACCTTCGATAAGGGTGCCACTAGCCTTATTCATGAGCAGATATGCTTATTTTGTTGGAGACTTTTCATATTGCAGTTGTTGCTTATTGTTTGGGATGCTGATTTTTCATAAATCAGATTTCAAATTGTCTAAATCAGACCTGTTAGTTGGTTGGTGTTTTCATTTTCTGACCTTCCAGTCTACTATTAGGACTGATTTTGAGCCTCAAATGAGAAAATGATTGTTTCAGTGCAGCCAAAATTCATGTATGGGATGTTCTCTAATGTTCAATAGTGGCCTTCTCTGTGTTTTCTCCTGTACCAATGTTTGGGGCAGCAAGTTGGAAACTGATTTGGTTCACCAGTTGGAGACTCATGAGGTGAAATTTGTAAGTTTTTCATGGATTTATCTCAGTTATATCAGTTTGCTTCAAAGAAGGCATTATATGTCTTCATGGAATTTTGAGGATGTGATGGAGGATCTCTTGCAAGGAGTTGCTCTTTCCTTTGCAAGAAGAGTTGGAAGAGTCACATATGTTGTCATGACTCTGCTTGGTGCTATGAGGAGTTATGATATGGAGCATGCTTTTGAATTGAAAAAATTATTTTCCTTATTGCTCAGGAATGTGGTAGATTGTGGGATTGTTGTTTTTGACTCCTTAGAGTTTACAGGACATGAGATGCTGCAGGATTATGATTTCAGTTCCTTCAGGACAATCAATTTAAGCCACGTGTTTGGAAGGAGTACAATGCAGTCTTGGGATATTGGTCATGTTTATGTGATCAGTCTGGCGCAGTGTCAGCATGGTGGGCCTATACAGAGATGGATTTGTGACCCTGGGATCTTACTTGGCGTAGTAAGGATCAAATTGTTTTCTTGGAATGTGTTGGCATTGCTTGAGGACAAGCAATTTTGGGAAGGGCGGATTGTAATGTCCCCATTTTAGCCCTACGCTCTTCTTGAGGATTTAGCCTATTTCCGGAAACTCATAGGCTAAGCAGTTTTGGAAATTAGGGATTCCACTTTTAGATGCAATTTTTGAAGGCTTGCATGTGTTTTTTCTTGACGCATGTCTAGTGGAGCTTTCTGGGTTTTTGGAGAGCTTCAAGATGAGGTAACGTGCATGTTAAGATAATGACATGCAATTTTGACTGATACCTTGCATGCAGGAAAGGTTTCTGGGTTTTTCTAGGTTTTCAGAGACCTCCGGGGTGGTGTAACATGCATATGAATCTGACATCCTTTCCAGGAACTTAGTAAGTCATGATGGCTGCCCGGTTTGTGCTCAAATGATATTTGGAAACACTTACTATTTTTAGTAAGTCTTGATTACTGCTTAGTTGGCGTATAGATGAGGTTTTGCAAATTTACTATTTATAGCAGTGTGCTATTTTTGGTAAGTCTATTTATAGCAGCATCATTTTAGCAGCAACTCAATCAGTTGTAGTTCAATTTGGTTGGTCAGTTTGGCTTTCTGATGGTTTTGAAGTTAACTTACTATTTTTGGCATTTTCTATTTTTAGTAAGTTCATTTATGGCAGAAGCATCATCATCAACTTGGTTCAGTTTGACATTTATCAATTTGCTATTTTTAGCAATCCATCAGTTTTAGTACTGGCATTGGATTTGGTTATCTCCATGGACTGAGTTTTATACTGAGTCAATTTCATATTTTTCAATTGTACCCTATGCCTAGGCTTAATAACTTCATGTTGTTTTTAAAGAGGGGACATTAAGGGATCAAGTGAGCACTTAGCACTTAATGATTTAATAAATGTTTTATTGTTTCTTTTTGAAATGGATGCCTAAAGGGAAGGTGAATAATATTTTACTATTTCAAAATAAAGTGAATGGTTGAAGTGGCGTCCCTTTTGGAAGTTGAATTGATTCGACTTCTTGGAATTCAAAATGTTTCATTTGCCATTTGAAGCTTATATCTCGATGCTTTTTGAAGAGCTGATTATGCAATGTTTTGGAAAGCAAAGTTATGCTATTGGAATGAATCCAAAACCTGGCTAAGGGAAGCTTAGCAAATTCAATGCATCCTTCGGGCCTGAAACTATGGCTTCCTAGGTGGAGAAATGTGACTGTACTTCATATAGAGGTGCAGATGGAGCTTCAATTCTGATGTTTTCAAATAGGTTGCTGATGTATAGCTTGTTTCTTGAGTTGCTGGTTCATCATGGCTGAAGCGAATTTCTGTTCATAGCTTCGTGAGCGAATTCTATTTCATTCTGGGTATTCTCTCATGTTGTTTCTTTGTGAAGGGCGACCCTTTGTGGAAGTTTTTAGATTTTTTGGTGAAGTTTCTGATTTTTGGGAGAAGGTCGACGCTTCCTAGAGGACGAACCATTCTTCTGGATGCCTTGGGAATCGTGCCAGTTGTTTCTCTCTGTTTTCAGCTTGTTTTCTCAGTAGAAGTTGGACGCCTAGCTCTTAGCTGTTGATTGGCTATGGTTTGAGAGCTTTCCGAGCTGTATTGAAGAAGATACGTCCAATTATGTGAGTTTTAATGTTGCTGTTCTAATTTTCTTTTTATGCTGTTTCTGATCAGACTTAGTAAAAGTTAGTATTTTGGTGGTTGTGCTTCAATTCCATATCATTCTGACATTGTCAAAGTTAGAGGAAGTGTTACTCTAACCATTGTTTGTTTTGGAAGCATATCTTTCTAGTTTGCAACTTACCTTCATTCATTGTAAAGCTTGTTAGTAGTACTAATATGTAATGTCCCCTTTCTAAGCTGACAGTTTCAGTGACCGTTGGCCTTTCGTTGGGAACCCGGAGGCTAGTCGGAAGTTAAAATTAGGGTTTCCTAATTTTGAGGAGGTCATTGTTCGGAGATGTCAGTTTTAATGGCGGATTCCTTCTGGGTTTTCAGAGGGCTTCGCAGTGGTATGATCATTCCGGCATTCTGGGTACTTTTTGGAATTTACTATTTTTAGTAAATTCTATTTTTGGCAGTTTGGCAGATGATGTTCAGCTCGGTTGACTTCCTGTTTCAATGGTCAGATGTTTGGATCAGTTTTGGCTTCAGTGCACCTCCGGAGGGATAAGTTAAGTTATTTCATTAAAGGCACATTTAAATATTATATTTTAATGTTGACCTTGGGCTTAGAAGTAATAACTTAAAGATGTTTTAAAAAGGGGCCATTGAGGGTGGCGCCCTCATTAAATGATTATTTTAATTATTGCCTAAGTCAAGCAAGATGATGTGGGGCGCACTTTTCAAGATGGACTTTTAATTAAAATATCATTTATTAATGCTTTGAGGAAAAGGTACGCCTTCTTGAGAAGATGAAAGTTTTGACCTAAAAGCTGTTTCTAGGGTTTCGTGAAGTCAAGCAGAAATTATAAAAAGGGAGTCTTGTGCATCATTTGGGTCATCTTGGAAATTACACCGTTATGCTGCCGGATTGAATCTGGATCACTTCGAGGGATGAAGACCTCCTAACCATTGGGCATCTCTTCTCGTTTGTAAGACAACGACTAGTGATGAATTTAGTCTAGTTGTGAATGCATTGTATTCCTTGCATCGTAATCTGCATTAGCATTGTTAGTTTATGATCTTGCATGTTAGAGGTTTCCTGATTTTTGCATTTAGCTACAGCAGATTCTGTATTTCATTCATATTTCAAAAAAGACAAAATATTGCTTTGTGGGTATTGGCTATTTCCCTTCCATTGGTCTAGGCGCCATAGTGTGGCAAGTTGCAGATTTTATATTGGTGTATTCAATTTTTAAAGTAAAATCGCCCCTGTACCTGGGCCGTACCATCTGCAGTTCATTGGAGTTTGTGCCATTCAATATAAGCTGCTATTTGACTCTGTTTTATGTTCCTAAGTTGGGCGCCTTCACTATACTTGTGTTTTGCATGCAATTTTAGATTGTTGGCTTGAGTTTCAAGGGAGTTACGAATTTCCAAGGAATATATATTGCTGTTTTATGAAGAAAAAAATACAGTATTGTTATGACAGCAAACAGGGATCTGCATTAGTGCTCTTGGAAGGTGCTGGGAACTCTTAAAGGCTTCACGGAGACATCATTGTAGACTGCGCAGATTTAAAGAGGTTGGATCCGTTCCTTTCCTGCAAGTTAAGCTTATTCTTGGCAGTCATTGAATGCTTCAATATTATTGCAATATTCTTAAAGGCTGATTTGTAATTGGTAGCAAGTAATCATCTTTCAAACTGTATACTGGCAGTAGTACTGTCGGTCTTAGATTCTTGCTCAGTCAGATTGTAATGTTCTCTCTTTCAGCATTTTGATATTGTATGTAATCCATATCCGCCCTATGGTCGCTACTTTCCCGTCTTGGGTCAGCAAGCACATTCTGGGTGTTGAGGGTTTTCAGTTTTCGGCAATTTCCTTCAAGCAGTAGTTTTTGTATTCAGCATTTTCTTTCAAGCAGTAGTTCTGTATTTACTCCGTCATATGGTCGCCCCTCACTCCGCATCGGATTGGGTAGCACATACTTGACGTTGAGTTCCTTTCTGCAAATAGATTAGAAGACCCTCTGACCAATGCTCACCCTCAGCGGTGCCATTCTGGTTAGGGTTGCTTTCTTGCACGTTTCGGTTTATCCATCTAACCTTAACGGGTGCATGTTTGTAATTTGTAATCTGAATCATTGAAAAACAAAAAAATTTTGGCTCGGTATATTTCAGTGGTATCAGAGCCATCATCCTGCCATCCTGTGAAATCAGCCTTCTATGAGTGACAGAGAACAGAGGTATTTGGCAAGAGTATACAAGAGAGGTACAGTTCAGACTCAGTTGCATCAAGCCCCAGAAGGTCACACAGCTTCCGAGGTTTTGAGGGCTAATTGGGAGCCTTCGCAAGAAACAGAAATGGGGGATAACGAAAGAAGTTCTGGCAACAGAGGTGACAATGGGAAGGGTATAGACAATTCAGCCAATTTGGGGCAAGGACTCGATAAGAAGATGGATGCCATGATGGATATGTTTTCTCTCCTGTTGGGGAGATTGGGTCCCAGTATTCCACAACCCAACCCAGGGCATACCGGGGAGCACAGTGCTTCCAACCCGCACAATGGTCATGTTGCCCAACCTGCAGTGAGCAACACTTACATTTCTGCTAGACCATTCAAACCCACGTTTCTGACACCAGCAATCCCACAGCCTGATCCTGAAGAAAATATTTCACCCTTGGAGAGGGTGAGGATAGGCCGAACAGAGTATGACACTCTTTCTGATGAAGTAAAACTTGAGATGTCCTTCAATGATTACATGGAGTATCGGAGGAAGGATAGAGGCCAAGGTAGGAACTATGATCAAAAAAGAACCCCAGCACAAGGAGATTGGAATCAAGCTCTCAACAAGGTTACGCTTGCCCATTTTGATGGAAGCGATAATAATTCTGCTCGAGCCTGGTTACAAAAACTAGACAACTACTTGGCACTTAGGCCAATGGCTGAAGAAGAAGCGATTAGATTCGCTACGCTACACCTAGATGGGGTGGCGCATGAATGGTGGTACCATGGCCTAGTCACCTTAGGTCATGGGTCTATCACTAGATACGATGAATTCTCCAATAGATTCATTGAAAGGTTCGAGAAGAAGGACCCAGAAGTGCACTTTAGGGAGTTGGCACAGTTGAGACAATATGGCACTGTGGATGCCTACATAGCTGAGTTTCAAAGACTTTCAGTTATGGTCACTGGAATCACAGAGAGAAGGTTAGTAATCCTATTCACTGAAGGATTGATGGAGCCAATCAAGGGTTGGATCAAAGCTTTTGATCCACCGTCCCTACAAGAAGCAATGAAAAAAGCTAGAAACATGGAGTGGGCTGCTCCCAAAGCTAAGTTCCATTCCAAACCAGCTTTTCACAAAGGAGATAGAGGGAAAAAGTTTCATCAGAAGCCTCACCATAAGGAGTTTAAACCTCAAAAACCCCCTGGCTCAAGATTGGATCCAGAAACTATCAATGAACTCCGTAGGAAAGGTTTATGTTTCCGTTGTTGGGAAAAATGGTCACAAGATCATGTGTGCCCCAAGGGAGCTAAGATTCATCAAATTGAGTTCTATACAGCTGATGAAAGCAATTCTGATTTTTCTGATCAGCAAGTTGACTTTGAGGACAGCGATGAAGAAAATACTCCAGAAGAGTCTGAAGGTGAAAAAGAAAGTGGTGGTACATTGGCTCAGCTTTCGAGCTTCCAAAAGAATGAGTCCTTTAAAGTTCGGGGAATGATCAAAGGGCAACGTATTGTTGCTTTGATTGACACTGGTGCAACACATAACTTCATAGACGAAGTTGTGGTGGCAAAGAAAGGATTGCAAACAGAAGACTTTGAAGGGTTCAGAGTTATGGTTGCGGATGGGTTTCACATCTCATGCACCAAGAGGATTCCGAACATGTCAATGCAATTGGGCAATTACGAAGTCAAGGATGACTTCTATGTGGTCAGTATTGGAGATACGGATGCTGTCCTTGGCATTCAATGGCTGCGATCTCTTGGAGAGATCTCTCTAAATCTGCAAACTATGGAGTTGAAGTTTCAATCCGATGGGAAGAAGGTGGTGTTGAGAGGTATGTCAAATGGTGGTCCCCGGATTGTATCATTCAAGAGGATGGCTAAGTTGTTACGTCATGATCAAGTGGAATGGGCTGCTGAGTGCATGATTCTTCCAGCAAGTCCAGCTGAAACTAAAGAAGAGCATCCTCCTGATATCCAATCTTTACTCACCAAAAAGAGTAAAGTGTTTGCTGATTTACCTCCTGGACCTCCCCCTGATCGAGGTTCAGAACACATAATAGAGCTCAAGGAAGGAGCTAAACCGGTGATCACAACTCCATACCGGTATCCGAAGAGGCAAAAGGATGAGATTGAGAAGAATATCCGAGAACTTTTGGAGATGGGTTTCATACGCCCAAGCAAGAGCCCCTTTGCTTCTGCAGTGGTTCTTGTAAAGAAGAAGGATGGTACCATGCGCATGTGCGTGGACTATCGTGCTTTGAACCAAAGCACTATCAAGAATAGATACCCCATTCCCAGAATAGATGAGCTCATTGATGAGCTACATGGGGCTAAGTTCTTCTCAAAGATTGATCTAAGATCCGGTTACCATCAGATAAGGATGAGGGGATCAGATGTGGAAAAGACAGCTTTCAGATGTCACTATGGCCACTTCGAATTCTTAGTCATGCCATTTGGTTTGACTAATGCACCGGCCACCTTTCAGTCTTGCATGAACCGTGTGTTTCAGAATCAGTTAAGGCGGTTTGTGCTGATATTTTTTGACGACATTCTGATCTACAGCAAGACTTGGGAAGATCACCTCAAGCACTTGGAGGAAGTGCTTAGTATCATGGAATCTGAGAGTTTGTTCGCAAAGGCTTCCAAATGTGAATTTGGAATGGTGGAGTTATTATACCTTGGCCACATAATCAGTGCTGAGGGAGTAAAGGTGGATCCGGAGAAGATCAAAGCCGTGGTTGATTGGCCACCACCTGAAAGTTTGACTCAGTTGAAAGGTTTTTTGGGCCTTTGTGGTTTCTATCGGAGGTTTGTTAAGGGGTATTCTCAGAATGCGGCTCCCCTTACTGATCTCACCAAAAAGGGAGCCTTTGTTTGGTCAGAAAAGGCTCAAGTTGTTTTTGACAAATTTAAGATCATGAGCTCGTGCCCAGTTTTGGCTATCCCTGATTTCTCTAAGCCATTCGAGCTGCAGTGTGATGCATCGGGTGAAGGAGTTGGTGCTGTCCTGATGCAAGACAAACACCCTATTGTGTTTGAAAGCCGGAAATTAAGGGGTGTGGAAAGGTCATATTCAATTTATGACAAAGAAATGCTTGCCATTATGCATGCATTAGCCAAGTTCCGACAGTACTTGGTGGGGAATAAGTTCGTGGTTAAAACAGACCACAATAGCCTCAAGCATTTTATGCACCAGAAGGATTTAAATGAGAGGCAACAGAAATGGGTAAGTAAGCTTCAAGCTTACGACTTTGACATTGAATACGTCAAAGGAAAAAATAATGTAGTGGCCGATGCTCTATCCAGAAGGCCTCATCTCAGCTCATTGTGTGAGCTTACTGCAGATTGGAGAGACATGTTGCTTGCTGATTATGCAAAAAATCAGTTTGCAACCAGCATTCTGGAAGGTACTTTCCATGATGAAAAGTACCAAGTGGTTGAGGGTTTGATTCAGTATAAGGGTAGAATCTTTCTGGTAGCCGATTCTAAGCTCAAGAAGAAGATTCTCTTGAATTTTCATGACATTCCAGTTGCTGGTCACCAAGGGTTTTTTAAGACCTATAGGCAGATCCGAGAAAGGTTTTCTTGGAAAGGTTTGAAGAAGGAGGTTCAACGTTACATTCAGGAATGTCCTGTTTGCCAAGCAAATAAAAATGAGCACACCTTACCAGCCGGTTTGCTGCAACCACTTCCAATTCCCAATCAAAAATGGGAAAGCATTTCAATGGATTTCATCACTGGGTTGCCCAAGGCCCAAGGGAAGGATTGCATTTATGTGGTAGTTGACAGACTCACCAAGTTTGCTCATTTCTTTGCCATTACCAGCACTTTTTCTGCAGCCCAAGTTGCAGATTTGTTTTTTCGAGAAGTGTTTAGACTTCATGGTTTGCCTAAGAATATTGTAAGTGATAGGGACAGTAAGTTCCTAAGTACCTTTTGGCAGGAAATTTTTAGAATGAGTGGTACTGTGCTCACCCCAAGCACGAGTTATCACCCCCAAACTGACGGGCAAACAGAAGTGGTGAACAAGTGGCTAGAAGGCTACTTGAGAAACTATGTGTCAGAACAGCAGAAAGCTTGGGTTAAGTGGCTGCATATAGGCGAGTACTGTTACAACTCTACCTTCCATATGTCAATCAAAATGTCCCCCTTCTTGGCACTCTATGGGTATGAAGCACCCAGCTTTGCAGATTTGGTGTTTGGTGACAGCAAAGCTCCTTTAGCCAAGGATTTGTTGCAGCATAGTCAGGACATAATGAGGTCCTTGAAGGAGAATTTGCAGATTGCACAAAATCAGCAGAAGTTGTATGCTGATCAGAAGCGTATTGCGCGTTCTTTTGAGGTTGGGGATATGGTCTATCTCCGTTTACAACCTTACAGACAGTCAACTCTCAAGAAGAGTGGGGCTGAGAAGCTCAAACCTCGCTTCTATGGGCCGTTTAGGGTCATCAGAAAGGTTGGGGCTGTTGCTTATGAGTTGGAGCTACCTTCAGATAGCAGAGTGCATAACGTCTTCCACGTGTCTCGCCTCAAGAAGGCTCTTGGACACAATGTGGTCGCTTCTTCACAGTTGCCACCATTGGACGAGGAAGGACAGTTGGTTCTGGTTCCCGAGTCGATACTTGACTTCAGAGAACGTTCCTTGAGGAATAGAACTATCAGAGAATGTTTGGTAAAATGGAAGAACCTGCCGATGGAGGATGCAACGTGGGAAAGTGATGAGATAATGCAGCACCCTAGTTTGCAATTGCTTGAGGACAAGCAATCTTGGGGAGGGCGGACTGTAATGTCCCCTTTCTAAGCGTGACAGTTTCAGTGACCGTTGGCCTTTCGTTGGGAACCCGGAGGCTAGTCGGAAGTTAAAATTAGGGTTTCCTAATTTTGAGGAGGTCATTGTTCGAAGATGTCAGTTTTAATGGCGGATTCCTTCTGGGTTTTCAGAGGGCTTCGCAGTGGTATGATCATTCCGGCATTCTGGGTACTTTTTGGAATTTACTATTTTTAGTAAATTCTATTTTTGGCAGTTTGGCAGATGATGTTCAGCTCAGTTGACTTCCTGTTTCAATGGTCAGATGTTTGGATCAGTTTTGGCTTCAGTGCACCTCCGGAGGGATAAGTTAAGTTATTTCATTAAAGGCACATTTAAATATTATAATTTAATGTTGACCTTGGGCTTAGAAGTAATAACTTAAAGATGTTTTAAAAAGGGGCCATTGAGGGTGGCGCCCTCATTAAATGATTATTTTAATTATTGCCTAAGTCAAGCAAGATGATGTGGGGCGCACTTTTCAAGATGGACTTTTAATTAAAATATCATTTATTAATGCTTTGAGGAAAAGGTACGCCTTCTTGAGAAGATGAAAGTTTTGACCTAAAAGCTGTTTCTAGGGTTTCGTGAAGTCAAGCAGAAATTATAAAAAGGGAGTCTTGTGCATCATTTGGGTCATCTTGGAAATTACACCGTTATGCTGCCGGATTGAATCTGGATCACTTCGAGGGATGAAGACCTCCTAACCATTGGGCATCTCTTCTCGTTTGTAAGACAACGACTAGTGATGAATTTAGTCTAGTTGTGAATGCATTGTATTCCTTGCATCGTAATCTGCATTAGCATTGTTAGTTTATGATCTTGCATGTTAGAGGTTTCCTGATTTTTGCATTTAGCTACAGCAGATTCTGTATTTCATTCATATTTCAAAAAAGACAAAATATTGCTTTGTGGGTATTGGCTATTTCCCTTCCTTTGGTCTAGGCGCCATAGTGTGGCAAGTTGCAGATTTTATATTGGTGTATTCAATTTTTAAAGTAAAATCGCCCCTGTACCTGGGCCGTACCATCTGCAGATCATTGGAGTTTGTGCCATTCAATATAAGCTGCTCTTTGACTCTGTTTTATGTTCCTAAGCTGGGCGCCTTCACTATACTTGTGTTTTGCATGCAATTTTAGATTGTTGGCTTGAGTTTCAAGGGAGTTACGAATTTCCAAGGAATATATATTGCTGTTTTATGAAGAAAAAATACAGTATTGTTATGACAGCAAACAGGGATCTGCATTAGTGCTCTTGGAAGGTGCTGGGAACTCTTAAAGGCTTCACGGAGACATCATTGAAGACTGCGCAGATTTAAAGAGGTTGGATCCGTTCCTTTCCTGCAAGTTAAGCTTATTCTTGGCAGTCATTGAATGCTTCAATATTATTGCAATATTCTTAAAGGCTGATTTGTAATTGGTAGCAAGTAATCATCTTTCAAATTGTATACTGGCAGTAGTACTGTCGGTCTTAGATTCTTGCTCAGTCAGATTGTAATGTTCTCTCTTTCAGCATTTTGATATTGTATGTAATCCATATCCGCCCTATGGTCGCTACTTTCCCGTCTTGGGTCAGCAAGCACATTCTGGGTGTTGAGGGTTTTCAGTTTTCGGCAATTTCCTTCAAGCAGTAGTTTTTGTATTCAGCATTTTCTTTCAAGCAGTAGTTCTGTATTTACTCCGTCATATGGTCGCCCCTCACTCCGCATCGGATTGGGTAGCACATACTTGACGTTGAGTTCCTTTCTGCAAATAGATTAAAAGACCCTCTGACCAATGCTCACCCTCAGCGGTGCCATTCTGGTTAGGGTTGCTTTCTTGCACGTTTCGGTTTATCCATCTAACCTTAACGGGTGCATGTTTGTAATTTGTAATCTGAATCATTGAAAAACAAAAAAATTTTGGCTCGGTATATTTCAGTGGTATCAGAGCCACGTATCCTGCCATCCTGTGAAATCAGTTTTCTATGAGCGACAGAGAACAGAGGTATTTGGCAAGAGTATACAAGAGAGGTACAGTTCAGACACAGTTGCATCAAGTCCCAGAAGGTCACACAGCTTCCGAGGTTTTGAGGGCTAATTGGGAGCCTTCGCAAGAAACAGAAATGGGGGATAATGAAAGAAGTTCTGGCAACAGAGGTGACAATGGGAAGGGTATAGACAATTCAGCCAATTCGGGTCAAGGACTCGATAAGAAGATGGATGCCATGATGGATATGTTTTCTCCGTTGGGGAGAGATTAAAAGCCGTGATTCCACAACTCAACCATAGTGGGTATTAATTGCTCATGATGGCCAAGGAGAGGAATCGCTATTTTTGGGAGCATTTATGACACCACTCCACCTTCTAGCGGTTTTTAGGGAAAAACTTGTCTAGGGCTGAGGTGGCTCGATCTAAGCCCTCCGTTGTAATTCAATCTGGACCGTCCGTTGGACTTGGCCAGCTATATAAGGGGGAGTCCCCCTTCATTTGTAATAGTTAGAATCAGAAGTAGTCAGCATAGTGGATTTTGAAGCAGAATAGAGAGTAGATACTATTGAGTTAGAGTAGTTCTCATTGCATTGTTGAAGAAGAAGGGGATTCTCCCTTTGAGAATTTTGTAGGAGATTGTCACAAAGGCTAATCATAATAAAGCATTTCATTGATGGTGAATTCAAACTTTGTTGTGAGTAGTTCGTGAGGTTTCTTCTTCCTTTGACTTCAACTAGGACTTAAGTTCATGCTAATAGTTAGATATGGATGCTTATGTTTGATGTAAGTGAGCTTCTTTTATCCATACCACTAACAATCTTACTGATGGTAAGCTTGTCTTGCGTGGTCAACTGGAACACTTTACACTTAATTTCGGTCAAGATTCATGTGTAGTTATGCATCATTGTGATGGTAGTTGCATTATTGAATCGTGATTTGAACATCTTTCTTATCCTTTGAAGATTGCACTTACTTTGTTGAAGCTGTCCAACAGGAGGCTAGACAATGTTTGTTTGAAGTTCATTGAAATTGAGCATAAGACCCTTTGCATTTAGGTTAGAATTTAAATTTTCGAAATCTCTGCAGCCATTCAAATTCCACACACTTCTGGTTAGTTTTAGGAAACTCGCACTTCAAAGCCAAATCATTCTCACAAAATCCCTTTCAAAAGCATATATTTGTTGTTACTGCACGTATTCTAAACAATTGCGTAAGTCCCCTCGTAAGAACACAGCAAATACACATCAACCAACTGGGTCTATTCGCATTAAAGGAACCTTGGAGTTGAAAGCATGATCTTACTCGCAATCTTAGCATGCTGAATACTTTGTTCAAGAGAGAATAGGGTATCCGTTGGGAAACTTTGTTCTGCTGATTGGTGTGGTCACAAAAACCACGTCAACAGGTTACTTGCGCAATTACATAGCTGGACAGCAGAGAGCTTGAGTGAGGTGGATATACCTCTGTGAGTATTGTTATAACTCTACTCACCACATGACGATACAGATGACGCCCTTCATGGCATTGTATGGGTATGAGGCGCCCAACCTTTTGGATCTGATATTGAGTGATAGCAGAGTGCCGAGTGCAGGAGATATGATGCAGAGTCAGCAGGACATCTTGAGGTCTCTCAGAGACAATATCCAGCGGGCATAGAATCAGCAGAAGCAGTATGCTAATCAGAAGAGGGTTGAGCGTTCCTTTGATGTGGATGATATGGTGTATCTTATGTTGCAGCCGTATCGTCAGTCTACTCTGCGGAAGAGTGGTGTAGAGAAGTTGAAACCTCGTTACTATGGTCCATTCCGTGTTATCAGACGAGTGGGCGAGGTTGCATATGAGTTGGACTTACCAGTAGATAGCAGGGTTCACAACGTGTTTCATGTTTCTCGCTTGAAGAAGGCATTGGGTCAGCATGTGATACCCTCTCCAGTTCTGCCACCCCTTGATGACGAAGAGAAATTGATACTAGTACCTAAGGCCATCCTCGAGATGAGAGAGAGACACCTTCAGAGGCGGGTGATCAGGGAATATCTGATCAAGTGTAGAGATTTTCCAGTTGAGGATGCTACATGGGAGTCTGAGGAGATTTTACAACATCCAGAGTTGAGATTGCTTGAGGACAAGCAATTTCAGGGAGGGCGGACTGTGATGTCCCCATCCTAGTCAGCGCAACTGGATATGTGGTTAGCCTATCATCCTGGTCCTCGTAGGCTGACAGATATGTGTAGAGGATCAATTGAGGCAGTTACCCGGTGTTCAGAAGCTTCATTCTTTCAGTTGATTCAGGTTGGGCCTTCGCAGAGTCATTCGGAGAGGTTTTTCAGATACTTACTATTTTTAGTAAGTTAGGCAGGCAGAAGCTGCTATTTTTGGCAGGGCACCTGGTTCAACTGGTCAGCTCAGATTCGACCCAGTGCATCAGTTTGTTGGTCAGATGGAAAAATAACGGAGTATTTAATGATTTATTAAATAATTAATATTTTGACTTTATATTATAAAGTCACTTTATTAATGTATTTAAATATTATGATAATGGCGTATTATAAAGTATTTTAATACTTTATAATAAAGTGGCATAATTAATATAATGAATAAGTATTTATTCATTAATGATGGGGGCGCCAATTATTAAAGATTTTTCCTAAGTCCAAACAAGCGAATTTAATCATTTATTTAAATGATTATTAAAAAGAGGGTTTGGTCGAATTTCTCAAGAGGGGTATATATTGACTGCCAAGACAAATCGAACTCTTATGTGATGATTATTCAATTTGTCTTCTTTTTGCTCTGAGCATTGAAGTTTGCAAAACCTAGGGTTTCAGCAGACGTTTGATTTTGAAGAACGATACCTCTTCAAGATCGGGCATACTGAGACTGTGAAATACCAGTTGAAGCTTGTCGCGCTCGGTGACTTCATACAGAGGTTGCAGTTGAGCTTTATTGATCAATTCAGGAAGATTCTATCAAAGGTTATTCATCAATTATTGGTGGCGCATCATTTGAGATTTTTACACAAAGATCTGGCACTTCCTTATTAAATCCGTACCATATTGAATGCTGCTGGTTGGCCGTACTTTCTTGTACCAGCTAGGGCCGTACTTCTTCATCTGGAGGATACGCCTTCATCTTTGGCCTTCTGCCTGCTGTAGTATGGGCGCCTAAGTATTCTGAAGCTTTGGGCATGGGATTTGGAGTCTGGAGATTGCTTTTTGACATGGGCCGTACATTTCTTATCTATTCTCTAGTGGCTGCAAGAAAATCAGGTTCCATTGAAATAAAGTCGTATTTACTTCATATGTTCAATTTTATATATTGTATGTGCTTTGGAAACTTAATAAATATATGCGCCTACATCTTCTGAGCATTATCAAAGCATATTTACTGTCTTTTGATTTATTATGAATTTTTAAAGCATTTTTAGAGCAAAATCGCAGCTTCTTGTTTATTGTCAAAAAACCTCAAAAACACAAAAAAATACAAAACGATCAAAAATCAGAATTTGCAGTCAGGGTTTTGGGTTGAGAGACACCTGGTCTCTTACATTGAACAACACCACCACTTAACCATTGCACTCTGACTGTAACAGGAATTACAGACTTGTATTGTTATCTTTAGATTTGAGGATACAGGAAGAATTTAAGTTTTATTTTATTCTAAAATATTAATGAGGATATAAAAGGAACCCTTGATGGCCCTAAATTTTGTAGTTGAAACTTGAGGAGTTTTGATGCACAAGGAGGATACTGCTTGTGTGTGCATGATGCCCAGTGATTGGAGAAAAGAAAAACAAAATTCTACTTTTCTCCCTTTTCAATTTCAAAAATTGAAGAGAGGGCAAGGGTAGGAGAATGCAATCTTTACTTTGCAAACCTGGATTAGCAACACAAGAGAGCAAACAGTGGGCATTGTGTGTAATAAGTGGAGATACAAAATACTATGAGCAACTCCCAGCCTCTCCTTCCCCAAAAAATCAAAATGCCAACTACTGAAGTCAATGCAATTGAAGAACTGTTTTCTGATCCAAAGGTTGGAACTCTTAAAAATAAAATTGAGTGTGAAAAAGTGCTGAAAACAGACCATCAGTAGTTTACCAAGGGACAATCTAGTCCAAAATGGGAAATTAAGGCATAGGGTGAAGATATTTTTGCCAACAATTTGTATGATTATTAACCAGAGGAGTAAAATGAGATTAGCATATAGAGATTGAAATTAAACGAGGTGTATATCTTTGAAACCATTTGTCACTGTTGGTAGGAATAGCTAAGATAGATATCTATATCATAAAGCACTTGTTGGTATGAACATCTTTTGCTTTACAATAGTACTGTTTTTTGGGGATAGTTTAGAGGTCTGATATGATCCAGAGGATAAGCATATGTCAATGCATTCATCTAGAAGTAGAGGACAAATATAGAATTAATCTAATGCTCTTTTATTTTAGCATTTCTGATTTTTGACCTCTGTGTTCTCTGATAGACTATCAGTAGAAGTTTGGAACCACAATGACATGTTAATGTAAGATTGGTGTTACATGATTGCCATCTAGAATAAGACTAGTAACTTCCCAGAAGCCCCATTCTATGAGGCTAGCTAGCTCTCATAAATGTGTTGGAACAAGTCATTGGGTTTTATATTCCACAAAAATATTCTTAGTCTTCGAAAGTTTTAAATTTATTCTTGGAATTGGTAGCTGTTTTACAGACACGTCAATTTGTGTGAAAGATTTTGTGAGATTCTATATTCGGTATTAAGATAACTGAAGTTCCTTTTGGATCATTCAAAATTGAGTTTTCAACTTTAAAATACATGCTAATATCTGCAACATGTCTATCTCTATCTATCTTATTGAGTTGGTGCAGGATATTAAGTGGTTGCAATCAATTACAAGTTTACCAATTTTGATGAAGGGAATACTAACTGCTGAGGATGGTTTGTATCCATGTTTGGATTCCTCTTCATTTTCTGAATTTTCTGTCATTGGCTTTGAGTATTCTTCACATATTGTTATGGTACATTGCTTACAATCTTTATAGATTTGGACCATGACCCACCATAAGAAATTCATCTTATTGAAAAAGCAAATATAAAAAATAATAACTTAATTATTTTCATGTTTAACAGCTGAATTGGCCATACAAGCTGGTGCTGCTGGAATTGTTGTTTCTAATCATGGTGCTCGTCAACTTGATTTTTCACCAGCATCTATTACTGCTCTTGAAGAGGTTATTTATCTATTGTTCCTTCAATACAAAGGATTTGGTTGTGTAAACTAATCTGTTCTAAGGTTATTGTTAGATAAGCTGCCAACTGAAATCATGGAATTTTTTGTAGTGAATACAACATTTTTCAGTTAAAATACAGATACCAATGTAGTTTATAATACTATTTATGTCCTTATGAGGGAACATATTCAAAAAACTTTCTTCAAATCGGCAACATATAAAAAAGAATTATGCAACAACTGACATGATCAATATACAAGTTGGGGTCAGATTGATAGTGTATAGAACCACTCACAATAGGGTAATATCCATCTGCTAATACAAATCTTGAGGGATTTGATTAATACAAAGTCTTCATCAACTTACATACAAAGGAAGAAGAGCCAGTGTTGAAAAAACTGGTGTTAGTGGCAGATTAAACTCATCATCTAGATTGTCATTTAGGAAGGCAGACATCCTGTTCATATGGTGAAACTTCCAGTGAGAAGTAACTGGAGAAATAATAATGCAAATTTTAGATATCCTTGCGATTGTGAGAAAGGTATCAATGTAATTAGTGCCCTTAAGAGAAACCCATGTTCACCAATTGGCCAGGTGTTTTCTACTTTTCCATTCATGGTAAACTTGATTTTGAATACCTTTTACAACCAACAAGATGTTCGCAATAGGTGTTGTCATTGATGTCAACCTATTATGGGTTGTCATTGATGTCAGATGTGTATGATGAAGTCTATATATATTCCGGAGATAGTGCAAGTGCAGAGATATGGTCAGCAATACAGTTAGATGTATGAATGCTGATTTGATTGGTGTCTATGAGTGATGCGGTGGTTGGTACACTTGTTCCAATATGCTCCTTGCATGTCTATGATAGTATCATTCCCGATTGGTGTACCGCACATTGAGATAAGTTGCAGAAGTTTGGCAAAGGTTTTAACAGTATAGTCACTATAACAGAGTCATGACTTTTTGGTCCGCATCCTTTCGCAGAGTAATTTCTTGTCTTGCGGTTCAAGAGATAAGTTGGTTGTGTTTTGAAGGTATTATATCCAAGAAATCAAGTCTTTACTCCTTCTGCAAAAAGAGTTAAAGCTAACAGTGTTCCGGTCTGTGCAATATAATGTTAAAGCTTGTTGGAATGCTCTGCATTCCTCCGGTGAGACAGTGTGAACATGCGGACTTGGGAATATGTTTAAAAAGGGGTAAGAGTTATACCTTGCAAGTCTTAGGTGTTTTGGTGGTCGGCAAGATCATTTTTCAAATAACAGTTTGCTACAGCTTGTCCGAAATGCTCTGTTCTTGTACTTTCAGTGGGTTTCTCCTCTTCCACTAGCGTTTTATGATCAAATACTTAAGGAAAAAGTTGAATGAATATTGTGCATGATCTACAGCGCCTACATCTTGGTCTGCAAGATGATTTTGGTACCTCCCCAACTGTGTGAAGTCAAATAGTGAGA
>VDFB02160350.1:0-18699 GCA_007258455.2 Sequoia sempervirens | reverse complement strand
CAGACTCATTAGATAACAAAAAAAAAGTAATTAAAACCATTTAACATTTTAATCAGTATCATCTAAATTAATTAACCTATGAACCTGGGATTTATCCTCACATAAAAATAACTTTATCATTTAACCTTCCAGTAAAAGAAACTACGTAAATGTAGAATCACTTATCTCCTTTAGTGAACCCTAAAACTTAATTAACTATATAAATCGATTTACTTTAACTAAACACGGTTCATTTATCTACAACAAAATTAAATACCTATTTCAATAATGTTTATTCGGTTAAAATCCTTTGTTAAATAATATTTTACTAAACAACCTAGCGAAATAGCCATTTTCACTTTAATTATTTACCCAATTCTTTTATTTTCTAAAGCAAATTCAATACTTTATTTACAAATCAACTATCTAATTTAAAATTCTTTATCACCTTTTATTACTTCACTTACCATAAAATAAAATTACACTCGATTCATATTTTACTTTTACACCACGATAAAATCATAAACAAAACAATTAAAGAAATTATTCATGTTTTATAAACATATTATATAAATACGAACCATTTTCTTTTGAATAATACTCATCATACAAATCTACTTATATATTGAAATATCCTCATAAATTCTAAATATAAAAGACTACCTTCACTCAAATCTTTTAACCTAATTATGTATCTATACTTGTTTATATAACCATACGCATATAAAAGAATAATAATCAAAAAGGTATAAATTCAAAATAAATAAAAAGTCACTCATATATGCAGTTGGGAATTCAAATGCCATAACTCAGACAGGTTGACAAAGAAATCAGAGAGGCTATTTAATTCTGTACAATGTTTCAACTCTAATTGCTGTAACAGTGACAGGCTGCCAAGGGTTTCAGAGGAACTATTTAATTTACTACACTTTTGCAAGTCCAACGTTGCAGCTGTGATAATTTTGCCTATAGTTTTGGGGAGATTGCAAATACGTGACTTATGCGCAGGAGAAATAATATTAGATTTATTAAAACAATAAATCTTTATAGGTTAAAATTAGATTAATCTTTAACTTGTTAAGTTAATTTTATTTTCATGATATCACAACTTAACTATGACTCTCAATGGATGGTAATTATTATCATTATTACTCAAATTTTATTTAAATTTATTTTATTTTATTTTCTTCTGTTTTGACATCAATTTCTGTAAACATAAATTTATGTTGATTTTATTAACTGTTCTACTTGGTGGCACTAGTTTACAAATCACTAGGGTTTCTACACAATTACGAACTAGGGTTGGTATTAAAAGCACATACAATAAAGCTTTTACTAGATTATACGTATATAAAAATAATAATTATAATGTGCACCTTGTAATGGTAGGATGCTCGTGTGCAGGCAGAGGGGATATGCAAAAATTGAATTATCTGTGTTGGAAGGATTCCGTGTTGAATTGTTTACAGCCAATCTCTTTCCTCGATCCCTTCCAGACAAGAGCAGTAATTTATTGAGGTTGAAGGATGGATCAGCCAGCAATTACGCCTAAAACTTTTGCCGCATCTTCAAACCCTTCGTCAGTGTAGAATTCCCCTAAATTTTTTCTTGCCTCCTCTTAAAGAAAATACCAAATTCTCCGTTCAACCGCCCTAACTCCTCTTTCTCCTCCGTAAAAGATTTTCAAAAAAAATAACTAATTTTTATTTACCCACTTTAATTAATCATTACTTTATATATTTATTTATTTAATTTCAACCAATAACTTCTTTTGTTTTAAATTACTTCCACTTAACTCTAAATTTTAACTAAAACAAATTTTCATAAATATTTAACTTTTAATTAAAATATAATTGAATAAATATTTTTACCGTAATTTATTTAAACTTAAGTTTAATTTTAATATTTAATCCTCTTTAATATTTTATCACTTTTAAATTTATTAATTGAATTTAATCATTAAATGATAATTACCTTTCCTCATTTAATCTGATTATTTTAAATAACTAACTCCCAACGATAATTAAATTGACGTTATTATTGAATCTAATTATTTATTTAATTCCAAATGAAACACGTAACCTTATAATTAAATTAATTTTATTAATCAAATCCAAACATATTATTAATGTTACCTCATAACCTTAAAATTAAATTAAATAATAAAATCACCACATCATCATGACATTACCTACAACAACTTACTTAACATCAACGACTTAATCAAACAGGGCACCATGCACGTGAGCCTACCACAAAAAAGGAGCTATGGTTGATAAATTGGCTCAAGAGCTTAGAACATTCATGGAGCAAACAAACGAAAAGTTTGAGAAAACTAATCAGCTGATCCTCCAGGCCCTCCAAAGCATGAATAACAACACCAATGAAAGAACCATTCCAAGGAAGGAATTGCACTCGAACCATTCCGAAAATGAGCATTCAACTCAAAGTTCCACACTGAGACCAACCATGCCTCCATTCATTCAAAAGGTCATTGAAGAAGAAGAACCAAACACCAATAGTGCAAAAGATATTGCTCATATGTATGCCAGATTAGACCCTGCAATACAAAGGCTTATACCATTTAAAGAATATTATGAAGTTAAAACCCAAGTCAATCCAAATCGGACGAAGAACCATCCCAACAAAGACCTTAGATCAAGAATTAATAAGACGAGCTTACCTTACTTTGACGGCTCTGTGAAGTTCATTGCTCAATCATGGGTTCAAAAGCTTGACACCTACCTACCTCTCAACCCCATGACCGAAGAAAACGCCATTAAATTCGTTGTCCTCCACTTATCAGGTATAGCACATGATTGGTGGCATCACGGACTCATCACCCAAGGACATCGAAATATAGTCTCCTATAGTGAGTTCACCCAAAGACTCATTAATAGATTTGATCAAAAGCATCTGGAATGGTATTTCAAGGAACTCACCCATCTTAGGCAACATGGAACGGTGGAAGACTTTGCAAATGAATTCCAAAAGTTAGCGGTCATGGTCCCTGACCTATCCCAAAGAAGGCTCACCTACCTTTTCATTGAAGGACTCAAGGAACCAATCAAGAACATAGTGAACCGCTTAGAACCTCAAACCTTGGGGGAGGCAATTCAAAGAGCCATGAAGGTGGAATCCAGCTCTTCAAAGGAAAGATCTAAGAACCCCTCATCCAAGTCACAATCCAAACAAGGCCCACGAAGAAGGGAGAATAAAGAAAGAGCATGTTACTTTTGCAATGAACCATGGATTACAAGACACCAATGCCATGACAAGGAAGCAATCAAACGAAAGGAAGAATTGATGAAGAAGGGCTTATGTTTCAAATGCAATGAGCCTTGGGGACAAGACCACCAATGCAAGAAGGGGCAAATACATAAAATTGAAGAAGCATGGGATGAAGAGACAAAATAAACTCCTACCAAAAGGGCAAGGCGGGACCTAGATGAACAAGGAACATTAGCAGTCATCTCCCAAGCAAGTGAACATAGACCCTTTCGAATCAAAGGCACACTAAAGGGACATAAAATTATTGCCTTGGTTGATAGTGGGGCCTCCCACAACTTTATCAGCAAAAGTTTAGTCTCAAAACAAAGATTGGAAGCCCAAAACTTCATTGGTTTCAAGGAAGCACTAGCAAATGGAACTGCGGATCAATGCACAAAGTTCATTCCTCAATTAGAGATCAGCTTGGATGGACATAAGAGGAGATTTATATGTTGTGAACCTACAAAATGATGTGATATTAGGGATGCCTTGGATAAATTCTCTAGGGCACTTTACCATGGATAACCCAAACTTGGAAATCTGCTTCAAACACAAAGGACAAGAAGTTACACTTAAAGGGCTGCCCAATGGATCTCCAAAGGTGGTATCGTGCAAAAGGATGAAAAGGATTGTAAGGCATGGCCAAGGAGAATGGATAGCACAATGCATGGTGCTAGATAAATCACCTTCTCATGAGCAAGCAATTCACATCGATATCCAACCTATTATAAAGAGACACAAGAAGATTTTTGGAGATATTCCCCCCGGTCTACCTCCAAAAAGGGGATTAGAGCACTCCATAGAATTGGAAGGAGCAAGACCAGTGATAACCACCCCCTATAGACATCCTCGAAAGTTCAAAGAAGAGATTGAGAAGACCATTAAAGAATTGCTAGAAATGGGACATATTCAACCAAGTAATAGTCCCTTTGCATCATCTATCGTGTTAGTCAAAAAGAAAGATGGCACTATGCGAATGTGTATAGATTACAAGGCCTTAAACCAGAAAACTATTAAGAATCGGTATCCAATCCCAAGGATAGATGAATTATTGGATGAGCTCCATGGAGCAAGATATTTTTCCAAAATTGATCTACGATCCGGATATCATCAAATCCGAATGAAGGAAGATGTACCAAAGACAGCATTTCAATGTCATTATGGGCATTTTGAATTTAGTTCTACCCGGCCGGGCCTCACTAAGGCCATCAAAGAATGGCCCGAGCCAAGGACTTTGACTCAACTTAGAGGCTTTGTGGAATTATGCAACTATTATAGGTGTTTTGTAAAGGGGTTCTCTAAGTTAGTCGCTCCCCTCACAGATTTGAATAAAAGGGGGGCCTTTATGTGGAATGACCAAGCACAACAAGCCTTTGAACAACTAAAGGAAGCCATGAGTACCTTCCCTCTCCTTGCCATTCCTGACTTCACACTACCATTTGAGCTACAATGTGATGCTTCCACATAAGGAATCAACGTAGTTCTCATGCAAAAGAAACATCCAATAGCCTTTGAAAGCCGCAAGCTAATTTAGACATAGAGGCACTACTCCATCTATGACAAAGAGATGTTGGCTATTATGCACGCCCTAGCGAAGTTCCAACAATACCTAGTTTTTGGAAGATTCATCATCAAAATAGATCACAATAGTCTACGCTACTTCATGCATCAAAAAGATCTTAATGATTGACAACAAAAGTGGGTAAGCCGAGTTCAAGCATAAGACTTCGACATAGAATATGTTAAAGGAACCAATAATGAGGTGGTGGATGCTTTATCTAGGCGGCCCTATCTCAACACCATCACAAGTATTTCAAAGGATTGGAAAAATGACATTATCACCGAGTATGCCAAAGATGCACAAGCGTCCGAGATTTTAGAAGGAAGAATGCCAAATGAAGAATACAAGGCGTGGGATGAACTTATCCTATACAAGGGAAGGGTATTTCTTGTTCCCCACTCGAGGATAAAGAACAACATAATAAAGGAATTCCATGATGGTCCTCTAGCCGGTCACCAAGGGTACTGCAAAACTTATAAATAGATTAGAGAGAAGTATTCATGGAAATGACTAAAAAGAGATGTGCTCAAACATGTACAAGAATGCATGATTCATCAGCGAAATAAAGTGGAACAAAATCCTCTCGTAGGCTTGCTACAACCACTGCCCATTCCCAACCAAAAATGGGAAAGCATCTCGATGGATTTCATAACCGGATTGCACAAAGTGCATGGAAAAGATAGCATTTATGTGATAGTGGATAGACTTACTAAGTATGCCCACTTTTTTGCAATCTCAACGAAATATTAAGTGCATCAGATAGCAGAATTATTTTTTAAGGAAGTCTTTCAACTCCATGGAATACCCAAGACAATCATTAGTGACTAAGATAGCAAATTTCGTAGCCAATTTTGGCAAGAGCTTTTTCGGCTAGCAAGGACAAGTCTAACTCCTAGCACAAGTTACCACCCACAGACAGATGGAAAAACGGAGATAGTTAACAAATGGATCGAAGGTTACTTAAGGAACTATGCCACGGGACAACAAACCGCATGGATAAAATGGCTACACATGGGTGAGTATTGCTATAATACTACCCACCACATGTCAATTGAGATGAACCTCTTTTAGGCCATATATGGATATGAAGCTCCTTCCTTTGGGAACTTGGTCATACAAGAAAGCAAAGTGAAAAGTTCTCAAGACTTCATCCAAAAAAGTGTTGACCTCATGAAAGCACTCAAGGACAATCTATAGGAGGCCCATAACTAGCAAAAGGTCTATGTTGATCGACACAGCATAGAAAGGACATTTGAACTTGGAGATCTAGTGTTTTTGATACTACAACCATACAAGAAAACATCAATCAAGAAGAGTGGGACTAAAAATCTCAAGCCATGTTTCTACAACCCCTATAAAGTGATAAGGAAGGTGGGAAAGGTAGCTTACGAGATAGAACTACCAGAGCATGTAGAAAGATCCGTAATGTCTTCCATGTATCCAAGCTTAAGAAGGTCCTTGGGCAGCAAGTCACCCCTTGCACTGAGTTACCTCCTCTAGATGAAGAAGGAAAACTTACCTTGGAACTAGAAGTTATCCTAGACACTAGAGAAATAAAATTGAGGAATAGGATCATTACTGAGTCTTTAATTAAATGGAAAGGAATCCCTAAAGAAGATGCTACATGGGAAAAGGAAGTAACTATCAAGGCATTCAAAGATAATCAAATTTAAGAAGAGCAAGATATAATGGCCCCTTGAATAGAACAAAAATATTCTATTGTATGTACATCTTTGCACAAGTTAATAAGACATTGTTCTTCTCATAAGCATCCCATGTTATTAATTTGCATAAGGATGGATATACTAAAATAGGGTATCCATATACCTTGTGATAGAGCCAAGGTTCTTTCAAATATCTTAAGGATGGATACACCAAAATAGGTTGTCCATAAGGCTTGAGAAGTGAAAGGCTCGTTTTCGAGATTTAGGCTAGGTACTCTTAAGAGAAAGGGGTACCCAAAAGGCTTGGGAAGAGATTAAGAGTGACAAGGTTACAATCTTTTTCTAGGATTATAAGGCTAGATAGACTTAGCAAAAGGTATCCAAAATGCTTGGAAAGAGGTTAAGGGTAATAAGGTTATGATCTTCCAGGATTGTAAGGTTGGATATACTCAAAATTGAGATATGCAGAAGGCTTGGAAGGATATTGAGTGTAACAAAAGGTTACAATCTTCTTCAAAGATAAGATAGGTAAACCATAGAGGAATTGCTTTGAGGACAAAAAATCAAGAGGGGAGATCATGTCCCCATCATAAGGGAAGTATTAAGACAAACAACTTAATGCATTCACATTTCTAAAAGATATAATATACACAAATATATCTATATATATATACACACACACACACATATACATACACAGAGAGAGATATAGCTACATACCAATAAGATTTGTCATTTGTTTATTTACTAATCAAAGCTTAAACAGCAGTGAAAAAGGACGCATTAAGGCAACAATTGAGAGACATGTCTCTTGGATGCCTATATCAAATAGGCGCTAGGAGGAAGGAGATCATTAATCAAGGAAATACAAATTAGAAGCCAGCAATCAAGGAAGGAAGTCAATAGTTTAAGAGAAACATCAGAAACGAGTGAGAGAAGAATTCGACCAGACGAGAAGAGAAGATTTACAAGATAGTGAGCAAGGCAAAGTATGTCAAACTAGAGCTGAAAATCATCTACAGAACCATACAAATTCCAGAACGACTAAGAGAGAACGAGGGAAGTTTAGAAGGCTGTGAGCAAGAGAAGGACGTCATCCGAGACAGAAAGTAGTCTACAGATCCACCCGCTTTCAAGTCAATCATAAGAGTAATCCAAATCAGTTCAAGGCGGAATTTGGTCCAGGATAAATCAGTCACACAGCTGATTCTATTCTCATTGCTGAAGGAGGCCATTCTTGTTAAATAACGGTGGATAATACTATCACTAAGTAGGTATCCTGTAGGTGGTGATCAGAAGGCAATTTCAAGGCTGAGCGCGGGATCTCAACCCACTGTTATCAGAAACTACAAACAGCGATCTTACATTTGAGATAAAGAAATTTTATTCATTAAACTCAGTCTCTCCAATATAAATAATTATATCTGAGTATATTAAGCAGAGTACTATTTTGGAAGTCCACCATTGAGATCTGTTAATTCTTCAGAAATTAGAGGATTCAAAGCAAAGTTATCTTGAATAAATAAGGGAACATCATAGTGGAAATACATCAACTCACTAAACTCTATAGGGAAGAAGGAATGTGTAAAGCTCACCATATGAACCCCCAAAGGACAACAACACAATAATTATAGCAAATTTTTGTTTTTTTTGTTTTTTAAATAAACATAACTTACATGTAATACACATTAAGTCATAACATGAATTTCATTTAAGTAAACTCACTAACACAACATCCTTTGGGGTACACGAAGAGTCATTACGCAACTTAGATCCATACAACATCAATAAAGAATAGAATCCAAAGATATAAAGTAAACAATAACAAATATAACACATACATGATGATCAATGATAAGAAACCATCTGAATACGCAAATACCTCATATGCATGATCATCCTAACACATTAAATAACAACTACCATGGTCAATATCCACACCAAGTTTAACATTTCATTACAGTACAATGTTTAAGAAGTACAATGATACAAAAGTGTTTCCAATCATGAACGGAAACCATACAACAAGATAACATGATACAAATAGTTAGAGAAATACAAGTATCAAAACTGGCTTCAAGACAGATACAACTCTGAAGTCGCTGCAACGGCACCAATCCGCGCCTCTCGATCCTCGACTGGGGACCCAATGGGGTGCTTAGCACGTTCCACCCGACCATGTGAGTCCGAAAACCCACCCCCCGTGCTAGGAGCTAACAAGAAAGAGACCTCAACCAAGAACATCCAACAAAGAACCACAAGACTCAGCGTCATACAAAAGTATCATAACACTCAGGAAATACGATGACATAATCAACCACATCCAAGAGTCATAAATCTCATCACAAAAATCAAAGCAATAACCAGCAAGCAAATAACCAAAGGATGATCATTAATCAACACGATAACATCATATCACAGTACCATAAGAGTACAAGGTTAAAACCCAAACATCAACAAGATTAAATACAATACCACAAAATACACCAAAGATCAATTAGGGTAAAACCATAAATCAATTCAAAACAACTATGTTTCATCAATTCAAGACAAAGAACCACTTCCAGAGGATTTCCAAAGAAGCAACATAATAAGGAGTGTTAGAGGAGAGTGTCATCGCATGGCTTACATGGATTATCCAGACTACTACTAACGCAAGGCGCCGCCTCCGTCTACTGACGAATTATCCAGACTAAAACCGAGCGCTAGGAGCCGCCTCCATCTATGGTTATCCAGACTACCTATTTCAAGGCGCCGCCCCATAGGGTTGCTCATGCGGATCCGTTACCCTTCGCGAAGACAAGGCAACGAACATGCCAACCACGGCCTTCTCAATCCCTTTTAGTCTGTGGTAGCACTCAAAGGCGGAAGAGGCATCAATTATCTTTTTAATGTGATTCTACCCACCCCCTAGTTAATTATTTAAATTATCACTTATTAATTTCACTCTAACGAGGGCTATCCTGGGGCCCCTTTGTGCGCCGACCACCCACTTAGAGCCACTCCCACTCTAGACACTCAAAACATAAAAAAAACAAATCCAAGGGTTGTACAACATAACAAGTACAGTAGACCACAACAGAGAAGCATGCAAGGCATCACCCATCTTGCCATAAATACATAATCAAAATCTCAACGATTCATGTACAACCCTTTTCAAAACACATGAAACCAAAACACTTGCCACAACAAGGGCACATAAAAGGAGGAACACTAACCAATAGTAAAATAAACCTCTGGAAGATTCCCATAAAGTTACACTAGGGTTTCCCCATGAAAATCTGACAACAATAAAAGAAAAACCTTGAAGAACTATTTTCAATTCAATTATGATGAGAGAATACATCAAAATAAGATCAACAACTCCCTTAAACAACATCGACAACTTCAATACGAACTAAATCGGACATCCAAGGGAAAGCTCTATTTTCTCCTCTCTGAATACCCATAATTCAAAGAGCTTTTCCATTTGACTCATTAACAACTCAAGCAGAACCACCAATCATGACAAAGATAACATTAACCAATTTGCCACTTAGGTAAAGAACAAAAGAACACATACTGGTTCCCAACGAATAGCAACATAAATAAAATGAGAGAAATACTCCAACTCAAAAATCAACTCAGGAAAAGTCACATTGAAAGAATCCATAAAACCACACATTCTAATAATATATCCATTCATTCAATAAGGAGTAACTTGAAACATTTTAAAAAGAACATTAGTTTAAAGATCAATCATTTCCAACATTTAAGGATAGCACAATATTGCGAAGTGAAAATAAAATCTAATGGTTCAAGTCGTAAGACACTATTCACAAGTATACTCTTTCAAACACAATTATATTCCCATTTACACATTATAACAACAATCTCCCTTTGAAGATCAACCCACTCAAACCAACAATTTGATCCTAATATCAATCACAAGTATTTTCTAGAACTGTTCTTATAGAAATCCCACAAAACGACTATTAAAAGAATATGAGGGAAATTGACTTAGAAAGGATCATCTAATTTTATTCATTTACATAAACCCTTTGTTTAACTAAATATAATTAATCAAAACATTTATCGAATCAACAATCATTCACTAGCCTTTGTCGTAATACCCAACTATTTAAAGTTTTCAATTTTATTTACTTCCATTTATCTTATAAATCAATTCTCCCACCTAAACAGAAATAATCCTTATCGCCAATATTATCTACATACAAAACTCTACTTTTCATTATTTCTAAGTTAACTATCCCACTTGAAATTAATTAAATTGAGAATAAACTAATCCATCAATGTTACCCAAATTAATGAAATGAAAAGGGTTTTAGAGGAGATTCTCAGCTTCCAAAAATATAAATTATGATTTAATTTGAATTCTAATAAATAATTATTATTCATTTCTATTAGAATTATGACTATAGTCCCTGGATCGACATAGGGCCGATTGAAAACATCTATAACTTCAAATGGTATCATATTTTTGAATCCAAAACATGCCATGATTCTATGCTTTACATTACTATAGGATTAAAAAGAAAAATTAAATTTCAAGTGAATTTTGACTGCTAAGGTGGCCCATTTGCATCTAGCTTTTATATTTTCAAAGTTGTAATAAAAAATTCATAATTAATTATTTACTTGGAAAAAAATTACAAAAAAAATATGCATCACATCCGACATGAGTCCTCTTACTTATATATAAAAATCTTTACAAAAAATAATTATATAATTTTGTCATCTAGGTGGCTCTAATGCATTAATCTATACTTCTTTATTTTTCCAAATTTAAGTACCATCGCGATTGAAATTTCAAATTTTCACCAAATAGATTTTATTTATTTTTAAATAAACTAGTATTTTAGAAACTAAATCCAATTTTCTACAAATTCTATTCTTACATATTTTGAAATAATATAGATAACTTATTCAAAATATTTACGCCAAGTTGCCTAACACTAATTTTTCTGAATTTTATTACTTAAGGCCTGGCTTGCATACCATGATCCTCGTGACATGCCCAACTCTACTTTTCATTATTTCTAAGTTAACTATCCCACTTGAAATTAATCAAATTGAGAATAAACTAATCTATCAATGTTACCCAAATTATTAACATAAAGAAACTCTCTCTCTAATCACTTTACTAACCTACTCAATAACATAATACCTAACTTAACTACCTAATAATTCTAATTTTCTAACTCCTATAATTAAATCATTTTCTGAACATAAACACATTAATCACAAAGTCTTAAGGAATAATTCCATACAAGGAAACCATCAACACATCAACCTTTAAGAACACTATCTTAAAACACTTACAATGAACAGGCCATTGAGACATCTCCATAAATATCCCAAAAATAACACCCATCTTAAAACAATTAAATAACACTTAACTAGTAATCACAACACTTTGTTTAAAACACATTTACTCACACATTATAACCATAAAGACCTTCCTTTAATTTAAGCATTATTTCAACATTTTTACCACTTATTTTAATATATCCACTTAATTTAAATTAAGAGAGTATTTACTACAAATAATTATATTTAAAATAACTATATCATTTATAAGATAACCAACTCCACCAAGTTTAATACAAATTCTAATTGTAACTTTAAAATATAATACTAAGATGACAATTCTATAATTTACAACTTTATTATAATACTATGGTGATGGCACTAATAAATTATTTCACATAGTAGTTTGATAAATAATTATTATTCACAGACTCATTAGATAACAAAAAAAAAGTAATTAAAACCATTTAACATTTTAATCAGTATCATCTAAATTAATTAACCTATGAACCTGGGATTTATCCTCACATAAAAATAACTTTATCATTTAACCTTCCAGTAAAAGAAACTACGTAAATGTAGAATCACTTATCTCCTTTAGTGAACCCTAAAACTTAATTAACTATATAAATCGATTTACTTTAACTAAACACGGTTCATTTATCTACAACAAAATTAAATACCTATTTCAATAATGTTTATTCGGTTAAAATCCTTTGTTAAATAATATTTTACTAAACAACCTAGCGAAATAGCCATTTTCACTTTAATTATTTACCCAATTCTTTTATTTTCTAAAGCAAATTCAATACTTTATTTACAAATCAACTATCTAATTTAAAATTCTTTATCACCTTTTATTACTTCACTTACCATAAAATAAAATTACACTCGATTCATATTTTACTTTTACACCACGATAAAATCATAAACAAAACAATTAAAGAAATTATTCATGTTTTATAAACATATTATATAAATACGAACCATTTTCTTTTGAATAATACTCATCATACAAATCTACTTATATATTGAAATATCCTCATAAATTCTAAATATAAAAGACTACCTTCACTCAAATCTTTTAACCTAATTATGTATCTATACTTGTTTATATAACCATACGCATATAAAAGAATAATAATCAAAAAGGTATAAATTCAAAATAAATAAAAAGTCACTCATATATGCAGTTGGGAATTCAAATGCCATAACTCAGACAGGTTGACAAAGAAATCAGAGAGGCTATTTAATTCTGGACAATGTTTCAACTCTAATTGCTGTAACAGTGACAGGCTGCCAAGGGTTTCAGAGGAACTATTTAATTTACTACACTTTTGCAAGTCCAACGTTGCAGCTGTGATAATTTTGCCTATAGTTTTGGGGAGATTGCAAATACGTGACTTATGCGCAGGAGAAATAATATTAGATTTATTAAAACAATAAATCTTTATAGGTTAAAATTAGATTAATCTTTAACTTGTTAAGTTAATTTTATTTTCTTGATATCACAACTTAACTATGACTCTCAATGGATGGTAATTATTATCATTATTACTCAAATTTTATTTAAATTTATTTTATTTTATTTTCTTCTGTTTTGACATCAATTTCTGTAAACATAAATTTATGTTGATTTTATTAACTGTTCTACTTGGTGGCACTAGTTTACAAATCACTAGGGTTTCTACACAATTACGAACTAGGGTTGGTATTAAAAGCACATACAATAAAGCTTTTACTAGATTATACGTATATAAAAATAATAATTATAATGTGCACCTTGTAATGGTAGGATGCTCGTGTGCAGGCAGAGGGGATATGCAAAAATTGAATTATCTGTGTTGGAAGGATTCCGTGTTGAATTGTTTACAGCCAATCTCTTTCCTCGATCCCTTCCAGACAAGAGCAGTAATTTATTGAGGTTGAAGGATGGATCAGCCAGCAATTACGCCTAAAACTTTTGCCGCATCTTCAAACCCTTCGTCAGTGTAGAATTCCCCTAAATTTTTTCTTGCCTCCTCTTAAAGAAAATACCAAATTCTCCGTTCAACCGCCCTAACTCCTCTTTCTCCTCCGTAAAAGATTTTCAAAAAAAATAACTAATTTTTATTTACCCACTTTAATTAATCATTACTTTATATATTTATTTATTTAATTTCAACCAATAACTTCTTTTGTTTTAAATTACTTCCACTTAACTCTAAATTTTAACTAAAACAAATTTTCATAAATATTTAACTTTTAATTAAAATATAATTGAATAAATATTTTTACCGTAATTTATTTAAACTTAAGTTTAATTTTAATATTTAATCCTCTTTAATATTTTATCACTTTTAAATTTATTAATTGAATTTAATCATTAAATGATAATTACCTTTCCTCATTTAATCTGATTATTTTAAATAACTAACTCCCAACGATAATTAAATTGACGTTATTATTGAATCTAATTATTTATTTAATTCCAAATGAAACACGTAACCTTATAATTAAATTAATTTTATTAATCAAATCTAAACATATTATTAATGTTACCTCATAACCTTAAAATTAAATTAAATAATAAAATCACCACATCATCATGACATTACCAACAACAACTTACTTAACATCAACAAAATTCCAAACAGGGCACTCTCATGTAATGGAGCCTACTATATAGAAAATGGGCTATATTGGATAAATTGGCCTGAGCTCGTAACATTCATGGAGCAAAGAAACAAAAAGTTTAAGAAAAACTAATCCGCCTAATCCTCCAAAAGCCTCCAAAGCATGAATAACAACACTAGTGAAAGAACCACTCCAAGGAAGTTGAATTGAGCACTCAAAACATTTTGAAATGAGCATTCAAATCTAAGTCCCATACTAAGACCAACTATGACTCCATTCATTCAAAAGGCCACATTGAAGAAGTTAAAGAACCAAAACCAATAGTGTAGAAGATATTGCTCATATGTATACTGGATTAGACCCTTCAATACAAATGCTTATACCATTTAAATAATATTATGAAGTCAAGACCCAAGTCAATCCAAATCAGAGAAACAACCATCCTGACAAAGAACTAAGATCAAGAATCAATAAGATGACCTTACCTTAAGTTGATGGCTCTAAGAAGTTCATCGCTCAATCGTGGGTTCAAAAGCTTGACACCTACCTATCTCTCAACCCCATGAATGAAGAAAATTCCATTAAATTCCCTTTCCTCCACTTATTAGGTACAACACATGATTGGTTGCATCACAAACTCATCACCTAAGGGCATCAAAATATAGTCTTCTATATTAAGTTCACCCAAAGACTCATTAATAGATTCAATCAAAAGCATCTGGAATGTTATTTCAAGGAACTCACCCATCTTAGGCAACATGGAACTTTGGAATACTTTTCAAATGAATTCAAAAATTTAGTCATCATGGTCCCCAACCTATCCGAAAGAAGGCTTACCTACCTTTTCATTGAAGGACTTAAGGAACCAATTAAGAACATAGTGAACCCCTTAGAACATCAAACTTTTGGGGAGGAAATTCAAAGAGCCATGAAGGTGGAATCCAGCTCTTCAAATGAAATATCAAAGAACCCCTCATCCAAGCCACAATCCAAACAAGGCCAACGAAAAAGGGAGAATGAAGAAAGAGCATGTTACTTTTGCAATGAACCATGGATTACAGGACACCAATGCCATGACAAGGAAGCAATCAAATGAAGGGAAGGATTAATGAAGAAAGGCTTATGCTTTAGATGTAATGAGCCTTGGGGACAAGACCACCAATGAAAGAAGGGGAAAATACATAAAATTGAAGAAGCATGGGATGAAGAGACAAAGGAAGCTCCTACCAAAAGGGAAAGATGGGACCTGGAGGAACAAGGAACATTAGCAGTCCTCTCCCAAACAAGTGAACATAGACCCTTTCGAATCAAAGGCACACTAAAGGGACAAAAAAATATTGCTTTGGTCGATAGTGGGGCTTCCCACAACTTTATCAGCAAAAGCTTAGTCTCAAAACGAAGATTGGAAGCCCAAAACTTCATTGGTTTCAAGGTAGCACTAGCAAATGGAACTGCGGATCAATGCACAAAGGTCATTCCTCAATTAGAGATCAACTTGGATGGACATACCATAAGAGGAGATTTCTATGTTGTGAACCTACAAAATGATGTGATATTAGGGATGCCTTGGATAAATTCTCTAGGGCACTTTACCATGGATAACCCAAACTTGGAAATCTGCTTCAAACACAAAGGACAAGAAGTTACACTTAAAGGGCTGCCCAATGGATCTCCAAAGGTGGTATCGTGCAAAAGGATGAAAAGGATTGTAAGGCATGGCCAAGGAGAATGGATAGCACAATGCATGGTGCTAGATAAATCACCTTCTCATGAGCAAGCAATTCACATCGATATCCAACCTATTATAAAGAGACACAAGAAGATTTTTGGAGATATTCCCCCCGGTCTACCTCCAAAAAGGGGATTAGAGCACTCCATAGAATTGGAAGGAGCAAGACCAGTGATAACCACCCCCTATAGACATCCTCGAAAGTTCAAAGAAGAGATTGAGAAGACCATTAAAGAATTGCTAGAAATGGGACATATTCAACCAAGTAATAGTCCCTTTGCATCATCTATCGTGTTAGTCAAAAAGAAAGATGGCACTATGCGAATGTGTATAGATTACAAGGCCTTAAACCAGAAAACTATTAAGAATCGGTATCCAATCCCAAGGATAGATGAATTATTGGATGAGCTCCATGGAGCAAGATATTTTTCCAAAATTGATCTACGATCCGGATATCATCAAATCCGAATGAAGGAAGATGTACCAAAGACAGCATTTCAATGTCATTATGGGCATTTTGAATTTCTAGTCTTACCCTCACAATTTCACTCAATGCCATCAAAGAATGGCCCGAGCCAAGGACTTTGACTCAACTTAGAGGCTTTGTGGAATTATGCAACTATTATAGGTGTTTTGTAAAGGGGTTCTCTAAGTTAGTCGCTCCCCTCACAGATTTGAATAAAAGGGGGGCCTTTATGTGGAATGACCAAGCACAACAAGCCTTTGAACAACTAAAGGAAGCCATGAGTACCTTCCCTCTCCTTGCCATTCCTGACTTCACACTACCATTTGAGCTACAATGTGATGCTTCCAGAGAGGGAATCAATGCAGTTCTCATGCAAAAGAAACATCCAATAGCCTTTGAAAGCCGCAAGCTAATTGAGACAGAGAGGCACTACTCCATCTATGACAAAGAGATGTTGGCTATTATGCACGCCCTAGCGAAGTTCCGACAATACCTAGTTTTTGGAAAATTCATCATCAAAATAGATCACAATAGTCTACGCTACTTCATGCATCAAAAAGATCTTAATGATTGACAACAAAAGTGGGTAAGCCGAGTTCAAGCATATGACTTTGACATAGAATATGTTAAAGGAACCAATAATGAGGTGGTAGATGCTTTATCTAAGTGGCCCTATCTCAACACCATCACAAGTATTTCAAAGGATTGGAAAAATGACATTATCACCGAGTATGCCAAAGATGCACAAGCGTTCGAGATTTTAGAAGGAAGAATGCCAAATGAAGAATACAAGGTGTGGGATGACCTTATCCTATATAAGGGAAGGGTATTTCTTGTTCCCCACTCGAGGATAAAGAACAACATAATAAAGGAATTCCATGATGGTCCTCTAGCCGGTCACCAAGGGTACTGCAAAACTTATAAATAGATTAGAGAGAAGTATTCATGGAAATGACTAAAAAGAGATGTGCTCAAACATGTACAAGAATGCATGATTCATCAGCGAAATAAAGTGGAACAAAATCCTCTCGTAGGCTTGCTACAACCACTGCCCATTCCCAACCAAAAATGGGAAAGCATCTCGATGGATTTCATAACCGGATTGCACAAAGTGCATGGAAAAGATAGCATTTATGTGATAGTGGATAGACTTACTAAGTATGCCCACTTTTTTGCAATCTCAACGAAATATTAAGTACATCAGATAGCAGAATTATTTTTTAAGGAAGTCTTTCAACTCCATGGAATACCCAAGACAATCATTAGTGACTAAGATAGCAAATTTCGTAGCCAATTTTGGCAAGAGCTTTTTCGGCTAGCAAGGACAAGTCTAACTCCTAGCACAAGTTACCACCCACAGATGGATGGAAAAACGGAGATAGTTAACAAATGGATCGAAGGTTACTTAAGGAACTATGCCACGGGACAACAAACCGCATGGATAAAATGGCTACACATGGGTGAGTATTGCTATAATACTACCCACCACATGTCAATTGAGATGAACCTCTTTTAGGCCATATATGGATATGAAGCTCCTTCCTTTGGGAACTTGGTCATACAAGAAAGCAAAGTGAAAAGTTCTCAAGACTTCATCCAAAAAAGTGTTGACCTCATGAAAGCACTCAAGGACAATCTATAGGAGGCCCATAACTAGCAAAAGGTCTATGTTGATCGACACAGCATAGAAAGGACATTTGAACTTGGAGATCTAGTGTTTTTGATACTACAACCATACAAGAAAACATCAATCAAGAAGAGTGGGACTAAAAATCTCAAGCCATGTTTCTACAACCCCTATAAAGTGATAAGGAAGGTGGGAAAGGTAGCTTACGAGATAGAACTACCAGAGCATGTAGAAAGATCCGTAATGTCTTCCATGTATCCAAGCTTAAGAAGGTCCTTGGGCAGCAAGTCACCCCTTGCACTGAGTTACCTCCTCTAGATGAAGAAGGAAAACTTACCTTGGAACTAGAAGTTATCCTAGACACTAGAGAAATAAAATTGAGGAATAGGATCATTACTGAGTCTTTAATTAAATGGAAAGGAATCCCTAAAGAAGATGCTACATGGGAAAAGGAAGTAACTATCAAGGCATTCAAAG
>VDFB02160349.1:0-11242 GCA_007258455.2 Sequoia sempervirens | reverse complement strand
ATTCCTTGGAATGGATGAAATTTGAATAGAATATTCTATTCACTAGCATCAACCTTCCATCATGTCTACATATTGTTTGGTCTACTAGGTATGTCAATAAAAATTGTAGTTTATTAATTAAAGCTTTTTAAATTATGATTTAAATAATTTATTTTCTATGGTTTGGTTTAAGAACCATATAACTAGGTTACTACTCTCAAGCATACCACCAACCCTCAAGACTTAAAGCCCAACAAAAACACCACCTACCACCATGGAGTTGCGTGGAAATATCACTGCCATGACTACCACCATAGCTTTAACACCTCGCTACCCACTTGGTGTTGAGTTTTTTATTTTCAACTTGTTTAACACATAATCCTATTAAGCACTAAAGCTAGTCTACTAAGGGCTAAATTTTTCCCCTAGTGCCCAAATTGGGTAATTTTTCTATGGGCTATATCATGCAAACTAGGAGTTAGTTTTTCACAAATGATATTGTTGTGTGGTCTCACAAAATGCCCCATTTCACCCCTTGGCAAAATGTGGACCCTCTTTTTATTTTTCTTTCTCTTCCACTTATGTTTGCTTTGGATTGGTTTTATGGGCTGGTAAAATGTAGATTTCATTTTCAATCTACCTAGTCTTTGTTTTAATCCTTATTCTTTACCAAATTTGGTGTTTTGGTATTTTTATGAAGTTTTAGTATTTTCCTAAATAGGAATCCTCTAGCAGTTGGGTATAAAAGCAGATCATCATGTATTTGCCAAAAAGGGTAATACATAGGTATGTGGGTCATTTACTTCATATTTTTACCAAAATTGATGAAATGAAAAGGGGTTTTAAAGGATTCTGCTTCCACCAATATAAATTATACTTTTACTTGAATTCTATTGGCAATTATTATTCATTTCTATTCAAATTATACCAAAGTCCTACTTATAGATTCCAATTGAAAGACATCTATAGCTTCTAAACGGCATCATATCTTTGATCTCCAAAACATGCACCCAATTCATATAATTATAGGGATTAAGGAAAAGAAAATTTAATTTCAATTCTTTTACCTTTGCCATGTAATGACATACAAGTTTCTTAATATTTTGAAAAGTTGAAATAAAAACTATAAATTAATTATTTACTTAGTAAAAAAATTGGCAAAAAATATGTATCACATCGACATGAGTCCTCTACTTATATCTAAAATATTATAAATTTTTTATCATTCTATTGTATATAGGCGTGTTAGATAGATACCCTTACTTCCATTTTTTCCTAAAATCTTAAGTAACACTGTGATTGAAATTCCCAAACTTTCACCAAATAGATTTCTTTTTTTAAACAAAACTAGCATTTTGTGAAAACTAAATCTAATTTCTATAGATTCTATTCTTACATATTTTTGAAATAATATAGATAACTTATTCAAATTTTTACGTCAAGTTGCTTAACTCTGATTTTTCTAATTTTTTTACCACTTAAGGGCCTGTTTTTCCCATGATGATCCTGTACATACCCAGTTGTCGTTGCATTAGAGAGTTGTATCTTCAATTGGTCCTAGTCCCACTTGGTAAGTTATTAATCTTGGTAGTACTATTTTTCTTGTATCGGAGTATGATAGTTGTTGTTTCATTTTCTTTAGTTAGAATTCCAAAGCCAAAGGTTCTATTATGAAATGTTTAAATTGTATTTTTTATCTCTATTGAACCCGGTTCCCCATCTCTTCTTTTGTTTCAATTTTCTCTAAAGTTTAGAGGTAAGTGCCTCGGTCCCTAGTATTCTTTTCAAAATTTGGTAGCATAATTTTTAATCCCAATGATCACAATTGATCACATATCTTAAAGGCTTTTTCCTTGAAAAAATAAAAGTGACACCAAAGTTCCATGTAAGATCTTCACGCTATCTTTCTCCTCTAGTAGTGATCCCACACAGAAACCTAGGTGTTCATAATTTTAACACTAATTCATAATGATTGCACCTTTATTCGAGAAATTAATGGATTATAATAGGTAATTAATGAAGGTGGAGAACTACTCATGTACTTGGCATCATCTCAAGCATGAAATTGCTTTTATAACACTCCACTTCGCGTCATGCTACAAATTTGAAAAGGACATTGAATGAATGAAATAATACTGGCGCACAAGGAAAGGTAAATTTTGAGGAACTAAGAACACAACTGCCAAAGGTTTTGAGACTTCATTTTGAAGAGATTGGCTTCAACCAGAACTAGGGCATGTTCACAGGATGTTGGTAATAGAAATTTTGTTAATCATTTTCATGCATGAAAATATTGAAAAAATAGTATTTCCCTTTGAAAACTAAAATTTTGATTATTTTCTATTTAAATTTAACCAAAAGGTGAAATGGAAGTTTTATAAATTTAGAAGAAAATTTGGTTAAATTTAAACCTAACTCACACACAAAACACACATTTGAAAATGTAGAACATAACAGCAAAATTGAGTACTTCTGAAGCAAAAACATGAGATGAATTTAAATACTATAGTTAACAAGCCATACAAATTGGTGTGGTAGTTACAAATACTCATATGGGGTGGTCTTCTTATGTTGAAATTCACACTCGAGTATGGAATGAAAATGCTTCTTAGTGTACCAGAAATGTTACAACAAGTGGTTTACTTTTAGGAGGGATTTTGCTAGTAATGGAGACCCCTAAATTGGTCATGGAATGTATAAATCATTACAACCCAAAAAAAGGAATTATTGAGGAGGGAAGAACTTATACAGATCTCTCCAAGAAATGAATTACATACACATTTGGGCTCCCTATGTTCACTCAAATGTATAATATTGATATGATGGGGAAGGCCAAAACTTATCAAAGTTTTGAGGAGCGCAACAAAGAAATTATGAATACCCAATGGTGATGGTGCCAAGAGTAGGTTACAAAATAGACAAAACTAATTCTAAGGTCTATGTTCAACCTAGATGTTCAAGATGTTATAACTATGTTGAGTAGCATAGCTGGGTTGCAAGATGCCAGTAAATTTGAACCCTTGATGTTTGTGATAATATCTAGATTGGTGGATAGTCCTGTGCAAATGCATTGGGAAAAGTTTATTAGTGAGAAATTCCACAAATAGATAAAGGAATTTCCCAAAACTAGATTTTTTCATATGTCTTCATATGTGATTTATTCATGTGGATAAAGGAAAGTAAACAAGGGTTGAAAAGGATTGGTACTTTGGGTAGAGAAGTAGGGAATAGTTTAATATATGCTCATTTACCCAAAATCACTATCTATGGATACAAAGAGCATTACAGAAGATTTAATGATGTGTTTTCCATGAAGCTTGTTAGAACGATGTAAGGTGACAAATCCAAAAGAATTTCTTTGGAAGTACAAAGTGTTATTAGACCAATGGGAGGGTGGTACATTCAGTTCCCCACTTTCTCATACATTAGAGTGGAAAGGTTTGATGGACATCCTTTCATGCTACCTAGGTATCCTACAAACAAAATTATGTTATTAGAATTAGTGAGATAGTTAAATTCATCTCAAGATCTTTATAGAAATGCTCATAAGAAGGCTTCCTTTAGATTTCCTATTGTGATAGGAAATTATAAATGCAGTGCAATCATGATAGTTGACTTGTGTGAAGAATAATTGAAAACATATGATTTTGAATATTTCCAACTTCAAAGGATGTATTATAACCCTAAAGGGAATATTTCCAACAACATAGTTGGTTATTGTTCTTATGTTTAATACCTAGAGGATTATTGGCTAAATTGTGAAGATGAGCACATAGTAAGGAAAAGAAAATATGAAAGATTTTCATTAGAATCTACTCAGATTCTTATGCTTCATGATATTCTAGATCAGTTGGAAAAAGATGATTGTGAAGTGTTGAGTAAAGATTACAATGAAGATAGGGTGTATGATGAACGTATCCTAGATCCAAACTACAAGGGTGAAGAAATGACATCAATTATAAAATTCTCTATGTATTGGTTTTATTACACACTCAACATTAGATAAATTATTTTTGTAAAGTTTTAAGAGAAAAAGTAATTGAACCCATGTACTCACAATATAAAAGAAGGAAAGAAAGAAATGAAAATTTATTTGGCGGGGAAAACTGCTAAGGAGAAGAGGAAGATTAATAAGACAACTACTAGCATAAGAGTTGAAGAGAAAGCCCTTGAGGTTTCAAGCCTAGGAGTTTCATTAAAGCCAGCTATTATGCAAAAAGATGTCAAGTCAAAGAAAAGTTAAATCAAAAAGTAAAAATTAAATGTGCATCTTCCTCCACGAGAGCAAAGGACTAAGACTACTATTGATGAGAGTAGGGGCAACAAAAATATTGGTACACTAGACAATGTAGTGTCCCTCCATGCGTGTTGTCATCGTTACTTTATCTAAAGACTACTTGCGAAGTTGGGTATTGTATGATATGTTGCTAAGTTGATTTCGTTAGTTTGATTTGAGTTTTGATTGATCATTATATCATAATAAAATTTTCAATTGATATAGGTATAGTAGTGTTTAAACATGGTTATGGCATTATAATCAAATCTAGCGGGAGGGTATAATTTAAAATAGTAAGAAATAAGCAATATGATAAATAAATTATTATGAAATGTGCTAACATGTCAATTGTTTTGGAAGATCAGTGTTTTTAATGTAGATGCCTCCCTCTCAGCGTCAGTAATAACATACAGTTAATTGGTTAAGCCCTGTACTGTTTTCCCCTCTTCCACTGCTCTACACAGCAGTCCATTGCTGACCTCAGAGTGTGAACTTAATCATGCCATCAACGAATTAGATAAGAAAAGCATTTGAACATCTAGTCATATGTGCAAATCTGCATTAATTTCTCAAGGGTAGAAAGATTTAGAGGATGAGTGATCCCTACGCTACTTTATTGGCAAATAGATCTAGTTACTTTACACGCTCTTTCTGCTGCAACTACCACTACATTTATTACTGCCAAAGAAGTTGTTCTGTTTGGTGAACAAACTCATAGCAAACATGCATGTCGAATTGGAGTGAGAGTCTTCTCCGTAATTTTTGGTTGCGGTTTCCTTGCATGGGGGAAGGAATTTAATTTTAAACTGAATATAATTGGTTGCATGAGCCACCACTTAAAGAAAACCACTCTTTCTAATTAATACGCCATGCAAACTATATTCCTTCTGGAAAACTGCCTCTTGTCTAGAGAATGTCGCTTTTTGGGTGCATGATTTTAGGCATGTAACATACGGATAGCAATAGCATCGTTGATCCTTGAAGAATCCCAGCAAGGCGAAGTGCAGAAAGCAATCATGGTTAAGGTTTATCCACAAGTGACCGAGCAATACAAGAAGGCCTTTGACAAATGCAAGAGGAGGCTGTGAGGTTTCATTGCCAAGAAAAAAACTGTGCTCCTCTTATGGTTCGGATCGCTTGGCACTCTGCTGGGACTTATGATGTGAAGACTAAGACTGGAGGGCCTTTTGGAACTATGATATATTCTGCCGAGTTGGCTCATGGGGCTAACGCTGGCCTGGATATTGCCGATAAGTTGCTTGAGCCTATTAAGGCGCAGTTCCCCATTATCACTTATGCTGATTTCTACCAGTTGGCTGGAGTTGTGGCTGTTGAGGTCATTGGTGGATCTGATATTCCATTTCACCCTGGCAGAGAAGACAAGCCTGAGCCACCAGAAGAGGGACGGTTGCCTGATGCCACAAATGGACCTGATCATTTGAGAGATGTCTTTTCTGCTCACATCCTCAGAGTATGTTGGACGATTCACAAATTTAATGAGGTATGTTCATTATAAGCTGCCCCAGGAAAATACTTGGAAGTTATATAATAAATATTTTATAGTGCATTACTAAATTGTTTCATTCCATAGTTGAAATTCGATTTGCTGGCCCTCTTGAACTTCTGTTCTCCTTGTCCTACTGCTGCTCCTCTCTTTTGCCATAACTCTCAGTTTAGTTCAAAGTTTGTTGCATGTATTTAAGTTGAGGTATATTCTTTTATCAGAGGACTTATTATAGTTTAGCACCTGTAGTTGCATTAGAGAGGTTGCCGAACTCTAGACTTAAGGATATCGATATGTTAAAAAAAAAAATGCTATAAATATATAGATGTTATTTAGATCCGATTCTATTGGTAACGGGCGTAATATGTATAGATTTAAATAATCTCCCTGATTCCATTCATAACTTGTCACAGCGGCAGCACTTGAACAAAATAGGAAGTTTAGATACTTAAATAACCAGCTAGATTCTACTGGCAATCTATCGCAGTTGCAGCACCTGAAAATTAATGATATAGTGCAATCTTATTTCTCAGTTTGTTTCTTTGAGCATCGCCATTATTATTCATAATAATATCGAACCAGTTTAAATGATGGAAGTGGTTCACATCTTTCCGAACAATATCTCTTACAACAAACTAGGAGATGAACATGGTTGCAGCGTGATTATCAGAACATACCCGGAGGTTCTTAAAATAATTCTAATGGCCATTTGAGGGCCATGATTAATAAGCCATCGCCAAACCAACTTCTCTAACCTTGCATATATCTTCTGTGTTGGTGGATGCGATCTGTCTTCTACACAAAAAAAAAAACATGTACCATTATATGGCGATCAATCTAACTGCTTCATGGTTCTTTGCTGAGCGAATACCTTTACATTGAATCTGTAACGCTATGTCAAACGATTTAATTCAAAGTTATTAAATATTATGGAAGATCAAATAATTCGTACCATATAGGAAATTCGATGGTCTTTCTCTATCCTTTGTTACTGGAAGTAATACTGCCAGTGCATAGTATTGCAGTAGGTCATTATAGTCGTTCAATCGTACCTCTTATCCTTCATATTGTCCTTCTGGTTTTGGTGAATTGCGCCCCACTAAATTTGACTCTAGAGCTATCATTATTTAGGTATTATTCTTCTTTTTATGAGAAAAAGTTTAATGTGCTTATATATATGCAAATACACAGCTTTCTCTGTACAGTATCGATGGGAATCTGTATTGGTTCTTTTGTATGAGCTTAAATAGTACGTTATTGCATTCTACTTATTATATATCTATGGGTACCTGTATATGAAGCAAAAGGGGTTAAAGCTGTTGTTAGAAGAATAAGATTATCACGGGGTCAACTTTTGATATTTAAAACTGATTATTTATTAGCATATAGAAGATGATAAGAGAAGTATTAATTAGGGGAAATCATTAAAGGGAATTTTATGTCGACAAAAAGAAGGTTCATTGTTAGAAGAAATAGAAATGTTTCTTTTCTTGGGTCAAATATTCTTACAAGGGAATTAGGCCATGTGAATGTAAAGAGTAGTTTAGGGGAAATTATAAATATGGGTTTGGATATGAATGTGGATTTGAGTATAGATTATTAAGTAGTCATTTGATAGTGGAATGATAGCTTCGTTACGAGAAGTCATAAAGAATAATGCTTTTACCAATATATAAATAATAGTGCATAAAAATGAATTTACGATATAGTGTTGCATGTGGGAGGTTAAATAAATATGTATATAGAGTGATCTTTATTGTAGAGTTAGGTGACTATTATTGCAAGGAAGTGTATTTAAAACAGTAGGTAAGTGTTTTAAGATAAACCTTTCTTTAGCTTTCTTTCAGTGGCTCTATGTAGATAGATTTATGTGAGAAAAATTAATTAACTCCATTTATTCTTAATTAAATGAGTAATTCTGAAATAATAAATAGATGAACATTTCTTATATAGATATGTATAGTTGTAGGTTATTAATATTTCAGCGATTGCTTCAATATTTAGAAATTTATAATGTAAATAGCATTATGTTGAAATTGGGAAATAGTTAATCTTTGGATAGCTGATTGAGAATACAAACTAATGATCGAACAAAATAGTTAAGTCGTATTATGCTTGACTAAATGTGTTAGTTATGTGGTTGATTTTCTTTTTGATTATCGTGGTTGAGATGGTAATGCGTTCTTTTTGGGCTAATGCTTAATGGGGAGAGTCCTTTGTGCCAAATGGTTACTGAGAAAATTGTGAATTCGTCATTGAATTTGTATCGAGATGAATGTATAAATTTTGATTACCTTCTTGTGATGATGAGTTAAACATTTTTGGAATTGAGGTTGTTTTGAATTGATATTGAGGTGAATTACGAAACTTGAGTTGTGAAAGTAATATTGCTTCGATTTTGAGTTTGATGTTGATTTTGAGAATCAAGTGTTGTTGCCACCCTATTGGGTAACCCTTGTTTTAGTGATTCATCAGTCTTCCAGAGAAAGGGAAAGAAGGGTGTTGCTTTATTATTGGTTTTCACTTTTGGTTTTTTGTGAACTAATGCTTGTATGATCTATTTGATGTTATGGGTTTAGCCTTACACTTCAAAATAGTTTCGTTATGAAGATTTTGTGTAGGATGGTGTTTGCCTTGCTTAATGCAATTTATCTTGTGGCTTTATATGTGGTGCATAGGGCTTACCCTAATAGTGTCTTTTGAGTTTTTTTGTTCATAAGGGGAGTGGCTTTCAATGGGGGTCGAGACCCAGAAGAGGTCTCAGGGTAACTCATTGAAAGTTTATTAATCAAGTGAAAACGTTAATATTTAATTAGGGGTTTTGGATAGAATCACACATTAACAAGATATAAGTGAATGCCTCACTCATTACTCAAGTGCTTTTATGGGCTTGAGATGGGTTGAGAAGGCCTAGAATGGCGAAATCATTATCTTGTCCTTATGAAAGATAATCGATGCCACATTGGATTGCATGTGGGGCCGGGTTTCGTAAGAGGTCACCAGGGTAACCCAAGTTGGGGGTCGGGACCTAGGAAGATTCGCTAGTGTAACCCATGTAACATTGCGATGACACTCTTCCTTAAACAACCAAGTATGCTTTGTTTTCCCTCTATGACATTCTTGAGTCTCTGGAAGCACATGTTGTTATTTGTATGTTGATGCTTTATTGGTTGTTCCTTTTGTTGAGCACATCTTGTGTTGGTTATATTTTGTGCCGAGATTGCCTTATGTTATTGTGAATCTGAAGTCTTGTACCCTTGTTCTGTATGATGGTTATTGTACGGGATCCTTCTTGTCATCTCTTAGCATGGGGGGTGGGCCTTCAGGTCCACGTGGTTGGGTGGAACGTGCTATGCACCCCATTGGGCCCCCTATCATCGATCGTGAAGTGTGAAATTGTACCATGCAGTGACTCTTGAGTTGAACCAGAGTTGAATCCAGTATTACAACTTTGTACTCCTTCATTTCTAGTGTAACATTCTATTTTATTGTGTCTTCCCCATTTATATTGGGAAGTGGCATTGTAATATTGTAACCCTTGATTAATGTATTAACCATGCTCATGTTATCTTATGATTACTGGTGTATACTACCTTTCATGTATTGTAATAATGTTGTTGTGAAAAGTAAGGCAGTCAAGTAAACCCGTGGGATTTGTTATATGTAGTTCATGTTTAATTTTCATTTCATGTGATATACGATTATTATGATGTATGTTAATACTTAAAAAAAAAATTTGGTGCTATAAATGCTTGATATATGTATCCTTGGGGTTTGCTTGGCGGGGCATTACATATGGTATCAGAACATATGTTCATACTCTGGGGCACTATGAGCCCATTGTGTTGACCTAGTTGCTCGTACTTGTAAGGGTGTGTCAGTCTGTATGTGTAGTCTGTACTTGGTTGCCCTAGTTTGTCTCTGGGTGATGTAGGTTCTATGGTGAAAAAATCTGGTGGAAAGGATAGGACCCTTAGTGTAGTGCACAATGCACCGATATCCTTCCTACTGGAAATGCATTTTGGGACTCTTGTGTTACCCTTTAGTTGTTTTGTGGTATCTCTGGTGTGAAGTGAATTTGAGTGTGTATGTGGTGTATGTGTGTTAAATCTGAAATTATGTGTATTTTGAAGTGATAATTATGTCTATGCTTCTGAAAAGGCTATAAATTACGATCTTGTGACACATAAATTGTGAGATTTTGCATTGAGTAATGAATAGAATGTAGTACCTGAAGTTTAAATGATGAAGTTTAACTAGAAATGTGTATCTTGGCAATGAATTAGCATGAATAACTAGTGCTAATGTGTTATGTTTCCATCTTAGTTTATGATTTTTCAGGTAGTCAACTTCGAATCTTGATGATGAAGGTAATTAATTGGTTATGTTTAATATGTGGATTTAGTACTATGGTTGCATTTGATTAGTAATTGTTATTGATGATTGTTTATGATGTATCACTAATTGTAGAGTGTTAGAAGGATAATGTCGTATCACTCATCCATGAGAGGCATACGACACGACAATTGCCTCTACACTAGGTTGATTTGATATATATATATGTTGTACACAATGTTTACTTTTATGCAGGATTGTAGGTAGTAAGCCTCGATTCCACCTGCTCTGGTAGGACTGGGTGAGCTTCATGAAACCCAATGGGAATAATGTGGAAAAATGGAGTTGACAAGAAGGTTTCCCAACTTTTCCATCATCCTCGACAAGAATATGTGCCCCCACTATGTAACCTAGTCGGTATGGTTTCTATGATTTGTCAATTGTCTTGGTTGTTCTTCCGCTTTTTGGATTGTGTTGTAGTGTTGATATCGTGATTATAATGTTTATCCTGTGAAGACATGTCGTTGGTTGTTTTCATATTTGGATTTAGCCAGATTTTCACTTGACTTATAATTATGAATGCTTTATCTACGTGACTTCAGGGGAGTATTAAGTTGAAGCCAAGGGAAGGATATAGTCCCTCCATCTGTGTTGTCATGCGTTACTTTTGTCTCGCTGCGAAGTTGGGTATTGTATGATATGTTGCTAAGTTGATTTGGTTAGTTTGATTCGAGTTTTGATTGATCATTATATCACAATAAAATTGTCAATTGATATAGGTATAGTAGTGATTAAACATGGTTATGGCATAATAATCAAATCTAGTGGGAGGTTATAATTTAAAATAGTAAGAAATAAACAATATGATAAATAAATTATTATGAAATGTGCTAATATGTCAATTGTTTTGGAAGATCAGTGTTTTTAATGTAGATGCCTCCCTCTCAGCGTCAGTAATAACATACAGTTAATTGGTTAAGCCCTGTACTGTTTCCCCCTCTTCCACTGCTCTACACAGTTGTCCATTGCTGACCTTAGAGTGTGAACTTAATCATGCCATCAATGAATTAGATAAGAAAAGCATTTGAACATCTAGTCATATGTGCAGATCTGCATTAATTTCGCAAGGGTAGAAAGATTTAGAGGAT
>VDFB02160348.1:0-18670 GCA_007258455.2 Sequoia sempervirens | reverse complement strand
TGAACCCGGAAGGAAGAACTGCAGGCTCTCCATTCAGTAGATCGCAGCGCAAAACCCAGAGAAATGGTCTCTGAGTGGCCTCCAACCCCAGAGCAATCTCCTCCAACTGTTTTTGGTTCAAAATAGCTATGCTTCCGAATGCCACATATATCACAGACTTTGTACGCTGTTCGTCCAGCCACGACAGGCACTCTGTTTCCTGAGGCCAGAAGCCTGCGCTCATTTCGCCCTTTGTCCTTTCAGGTTGGGGCTCAAGAAAGTGCGAAGGAATTAAGGGACCTATGGGATATACTTGGTCTTCTTTTGCAAAGGAATTGTGAATTGGAATTTCCAGTTCATACAAAGTATTGGTAAACACGAACAGCCCTTTTGCACTTTCAATACATCTATGAACCATCAGAAAAAGGAACTCCTGATCTTCGCTTCCTGGAAGTAGCCATGGGAACTTAGTAGAATAGATTGGGGGCGCTGAGGGAACGTATTCGACCATACGATGTTCTGTAGGTATACCTGCGACCACAAAATCGGAAGCAAAAAGTTTGAAGAGTATTCCTTTCAAAATATACTACAAATATAATACACGAAATCATTGGTTTCTTACCGTGAGAGGTTATTATTCCGGAAGAGATAAGACTTGGAGAATGATAGAAGGTAGAGTATGCAGCAGTAAGCGCTGTCCAAAAGACACCTCTTGATATATCCAACTGCTTGGTTGCCTCTAATACCCAATAGGCCGAAACCACGTCTACAATCAGGCAGGTAACGTCCAGTCCCTCCTCCTGGATTTCATCAATCAGTTTAGAAAGTAAAGGCCCACAGGTCTTCTCCATTGAACTCATCATCTTCGTAAACTGATTTCGGCTTTCATGGGGTTCTAGTCCATCAGAGATTGAGAGTAAGCGAATACCGATTTCTTGAGCCTCTCTGACCAATCCTGACCCTTTGTTGTTATTAGCTGCCACCATGCGTTTGTGCTGATAGTCTGTGTTAACAAACATAATAGCAAATCCCTCCTCGACTGCAAGCCTCTTGGCCAGCTGAAACATGGGATTTACGTGGCCTTGTGCAGGAAAAGGGACCATAACCGCGAAGGGCTTCTTGTTTAAACTACGACCCATTGGCAATCTCAAAAACACTAAAAAGCAATTATAAATGACCAGGAAGAACAAGAACTAGAGCGAAGTATATGCCTGAACGTTGGGCTGATGTTGCTTTGTGAAGGCCCTCAGTAGAGTATAAAGCAAAAGCGTATATAGTATATTTGGGGACACAGTGAAGAGGGTATCTTCAGGGTTTGCTAAGCTATTAGGAAAATTCTAATCGCATTAGACAAATGGTTGCTCCATTCAAATGAGACAGAAAGAAATGGGCGTATTGGCAGAAATGTCTACCATTATTGCAGAATTGGGCATATTGTAATAGCGTAAGCTACCAAAAAAGTCGATGCATCTCAAGAATCCATAAGTAAAATTCACCTCAGGTAAAGGTTCGCGTTACGTAGAAAGTAATTTTTCTACAATGATTTCCATTGAGGAACAGAAAACAATAAAACAAAACTTAATTACGCCGAAGGCGTCTGTTTATTTGAGATCCACGAGTTCTTTTTTTTTTTTTGAATTGTCCAAAAGCCCGTCTGTTAAACGAATCTCAGCCGTTCATATTTTTCGCTTTTTTTTCTGCTGTTCTACACCGGTTTTTACTGTTTTCCCCACCGCTATTGGTTTCCGCTCCTTCAACCTCTTCCTTGCTGGTATTGACCTTTCACTACAACAATTTGATGAGCTGCAGCCTAAAAATAAGATTTCCGCAAGTTATTAAAATGAAAATTATGACCAAGATCCTAATAACCAGCACATTTAGGTTTTAACATTATGACATCCTTAAAGTATATATTAGTGTAATGAATATATAATGTAAATTTTAAATAACAAAAAATAATTATAAATATATAGTTATACTATTTATGATTATTATATATTATATTCTTTAACAAAATTATTAAATATATATATATTAAAAGAATTTATAATTATTAATTAAATTATATTCTTATTTAATTCAAAATATAATTAATATATTAATATTTTATATAATAGAGATTAAACTATATACAATATAATTATATTTATTATTATATATAATAGTATATATAGGTTATATTATTATATATATTATATTCTATAATATAAATATTAAAATATTATAATTAATAGTTAATATATTTCTATATAGATCAAATTAAATTAATTTACAAAAATATCTCATAATTTAATTGATCTTTGAGAGATTAGGAAAAAAAAAAAAGAGATAGAGGAGGAGACAATTCTATATAGAGAGATATAAATACTAACACTTGCACCTAAAGTAGGTTCAAGGATTATGCCGATAGAAAACTATATGTATATTAATATGTTAGAGAGTATGTGGAGAATATAATAGTTAATACATAAAATAAAATAAAAATATATAATAATACTATTATATAATAAAAATATAAAATACAATTAACAATTTAATAGTAGTAGTAGTAATAATAATAATAAGAAGTGCCACATAGTGGCTAGTACTTTCCTTTATAGTATTGTAATTATTGTTTTTTTAGATTTGATAAAAATTAAATGTAAGTTTTATAATGTGAATAAAAATATATAAGTTTTGTTAAATATAGTGTTTTAGTAAATTGTTAATTATAGTGTTTTAATATTATTAATTAGTTAGTCTTAGAATTTATTGTTAGGGTAAGGGTTAGGGTTAGGTTTATAGTTATGGATAGTGTTATGACCATTGGTTAGAGATAGGTCTAGGATTAGGATAATGGTTTAGAATTTATTGTTAGGGTTAGATTTTATTCATAGTAGACACAAGTGCAACTAAATCTCTTCATTCAAATTAATAATTGTTAAATATTAACCAACCAAAGATTATAGATGTCATGATTTTTCCAAAATCCATGAATGATAGAGTAAACACTTGTAGATTAAATTGTGTATGCTATTTTGAATCAATTTTTTGAACCACACTCAAAGATTCATTATAGGAAGAGGATAATGAATAATATGATTGTAGAAATGACCTTAAGAAGAGTTAAGTGGTGGGAGAGGGTAGGGAGAGAGGAGATTGGAAGATGAAGTAAAAGTGAAAAACAATGAATAAATAATTAGATAAGAGAATTATATAACAAAATGATTGAAGAAAGGAAGATATAAATGAAAATATACTACGACTTAAAAAATAATAATTTAACCAAAGTAAAAAGAAAAAAAGATTAAATTATATATGAAATATAAATTGGAAAAATAAATAAATGATTCAATTAAAATAAAAAATAGATTATTAAAATACAAAAGATTATAATATATATTAATAGAACTATATAAAATCATAATAATTGATATAATATATTAATTTATATAATATATATTTAAGGAGAACCTACAAAATAAAATAATATATAATATATATAAATATAAATATATAATATAAATTAATATATTAGCTACAATAATGTGTAATAATATAAGATATAAATAGAAATAATATATATAAATTCTACATTAATATAAGTTTTTTACATAGAAATTAATGTAAATTAATATTAAATATATACATGAAAAAAGAAGAATATATAATAATTAAATTATATCATAAAATATTAAAAATATAGATAACAAAGATATTAGTTTAATGGAAAGAATAATACAATTTTTTTAATTTTTTATTTTAATATTGTGAATCTAAATCTCCATAAAATAGTTAATTGATTTTTGTGAGATTTTCTTTAATAAAAGAATAACAAAAAATCAATCATAAAAAAAATCAAAATAAGTAACACTTATTTATTTTATAAAGATTTGATGAAATGACTTTATAAAGCAAAAAAATGAAAAATAAATCTTTAAAAAAATGTTAAATACATTGCTTTCCCTACAAATATGCCAATAACACATAACTTTATAACCAATCATATCAACAAAAAATATTTTTATAATTTGTAAAGTTAAATATTTTACAAATTGGCTTTATAAAATTGAATTTTATTTTAATTTTGTTTTAAATATTGCTTTTGATTGGTTGAAAACTAAATTATTAATAAATAGTTAGAAGTAATGTTGGTTGTCTTTTATTTTCTTATTTTTGATTCCTTACAAAATATCAGTTATGTCATGAGGTGAATAATGAATACATAGATTAAGTATGTCTTTCAAACCTTAAAAAAATGACAAAAATATAAAAAGAAAACCTCATTATTAAAAAAATGACCTCCCCCATTTACAAGTTATTGCAAAACAAAAAAATGCTCTCCTCCTACAAGATCTATTTTAAACTTAATAGCTAAAAATGAAATTAAATGTAATAAATTTGTTAAACCACAATTACAATAAGCTACTCTCGAGAGTGAAAAATTAGAAAGACTTTTGAACGAGTCGTGAAAAGAGTTCGATTAGGACTATGCGAATGGCAGGATTCTCAAATTGAAGTGCCCAGTTGGAGATTGAGTCAAATGGACGCAACTTGAATGTGATTATAGGTCGATGCTGCCTGCCATGTCTCTTTCCTTCACACCCACTAATTGTTGTTGCCAATCCGCCAAGAAAATCGAATCTTACCGTCAAGTCAATCGCAGATCTTCTCGTAAGCTTCACAGTCTACACTCCCTCCAAATAAGGGTGCAGCCTATGCTCTCTCTGTGTGGGCTGAGGGCCTTCGTTCTTACAATGAGGGGTCTTCACGCACACGTATAGAGCCTTCCCGTCGAGGCATCGACTCTTCACATTGAGGTATGAAAAATCGCGGGCTGAGGGAGATTCTTTAGACCTCCAAATTGCTGCAAATGAATGAGAATAAAGGGTCACTCGACCCGATTTTCTATGCCATATTTCAAAACCCCTATGCCATGGATTGCAGACTCTAACACCTGAGGTTGAAAATTCAAATGCCCAAGATGCCAAACCACAATTTCTCATGGACCTGGACACAAATTGTGAGAAAATCGTGCCTCCAACAGGCATGAAATCACACCACAAAAAAATCAATGCTTGAAACAAGAAAAAAAATCAAAAATTTATTTTCGGGTCGGGGGTCATCCGATTCAAGGGGAGGCTATATTTAGGATTTGATTTCCTTAGGAAGTTAATCGATTCCCTTAGCAAATTGGACACTTCAATTCAAACCAGCAAATAGTCAATATGTTACTGTTGTGGTTGCAAGTTGACGCCAAAGGGTGAATGAGTTCTAGTTTAGGTCATTTTTTTTTTTTTTTTCAGTTTCGAATACCCTTTTACCGGAAACCTATTCCTGTAGAGAACCCAAATATGGGACAAATTTGGCCAAAATGGTGAATGAGTCCCAATACGCTAAAATTTTAGGATTTGTAGAATTTTCAATCTTCATTCAAGCCTCCACAAGTTTCCAGGTGCACACTTCTGATTTTATAGCTTTTTGTTTTGATTTATATGCATTTCTAGGTCATTCATTTAAGTTTCATGCATCACTAGGTTTTATCATTAGATCTGGCATTTCATACATTTTTCCAAGACCTAACTTGGTGGTGAACCCCTTATTAATTTATAATCAGACCTTAGGATAGTCCTATTAGAAGATCTCTTTCTCCTTTTCCTACTTCAGGTTGATATCTCTAAGGTTTTGTCTTTGAATGTGGAGCATAGAAAGTTTGTTGCCCTAGGTCCTAAAACCCTTAGTGGGAACATAATTCTATCTTACATATTATAATAATAAATATATATTATAATCTATATATCATAATAATATATAATATAAATAACATGTAGTATATAATTTATGTATAATGATAATGTTACAATATCAATATAATGATAATATATAATATTTAATATAATAATATTTTATTTCTATTTTATATGATATATTATATATGATATAATATGTTATATTATATAATATAACATATTACATAATAAGTGAAAGTCTCTCAAGAAGGTATGGGCAAATATAATGAAGGTGATAATACGATATGTGACTTTGGAAGGCAGGTTCACTGCAATCCTTGGCCATAATGTTACTCATTGCCATATCTAGATGGAATAATTGTGACATAGTCAACGACATTTATCACACTATTTATATAGTAAGATATTAATCCATATCCAAATTGATCCCTACTAAATCTCTCAACTTGGTCATGGTCATTTCTACATAATTAAATATTTTATCATTTTATGTACAATAGGTGAAATCCCTTGCCCTACCACTCTTTACTATTTTTGAAGGAAACTACTTAGAACTCAAGAAAATTATAGTCAACATTTATTTTTAATGATGTGGTAGATAATTCTCATTACATGATTTTTTATTTTGTAAGTTTTCAAGGAAGTGTTCACTAAAAAGACAAATTGAAGAATAATTATTACTTTGCATTTATCTATATCCTTTGGGTCTCTAAAATATTTAATGAGTTTTTCATAGTTATTTGTTTTACTTTAACCCACTTAGAATCAATATTTTCCACATACATCAAAGTGGAGGTAAAATGTGATGGTGAATACGTACCTATGCCATTTTGGACCCACTTCAATTAGAGTTTTCTAAATGCAAAAATTAGCATACAAGTGGCATATTATTTTATGAATTCATCTCATTACATCACACATCTTAGTCCTCTTCATCATAGATTTTGTCTCAATCCCAAAATTTATTATTTTTCACCTAAGATTAGATCCATCAGTACAAACATGACCAAACTCACCTTTGCAATCATATATTTAATCCTTAATATTTTAAAATTTTAAAATTTAAATTATTGCATTTTTCACCACTTCACCAAATTTTATGAGTTGACTTAGTTTATGTAAAGTTCAACATTTGTGTCCTTTGTTGTTGTATTTAAGGACATTCACTCATTCATTTGAAGGTCATATATGACAACCTAAGGTATTCTTATTGATGACATCTAGAATTTAATTTACAAGAATAAGAAACAAAATCTAGAGACTTATAGCATAATTCATTAGAGTGCATAATCCTAGGTTTATTGAATGCTCACTTATAATTTCTAAGCCTTCCACTTAAAATTATAAAGCTCCCAATCATGTAGAACTTGAGGCTCCCAATCTAAGAAATTATACAAAAGTGTTTGTAAAGACCAAATGTCTTTAATAAAAATATACACATTAGAAATAAAAATTAACATGTTCTAGTCTATAATATTCAAACAAATCATATTTGTTAGTAATAGATTTTAGATTTACATTCACATAATATGTTTTCTCTCTCATTTAAGTGGCACATAGTAGAAAATAATTAATTTGCAGAGCCTTAGGTCTTCATCATAATTGACTCTATAATTTTAGATCATTGAAAAATAAATTTATGATTCATTAAAACACTTATCCATTATCAAATTTAATATAAATATCAGATTTAATTCATTAAAAAAATATATAGTTAACTTTTAGATAATTATTTAGATGCTAATCCCACACATTTTTTAATTACTTATAATTTATTACTTTGTTTATTTAATTATGTCTAGATATCTTAAGTGGTTTATTTTCCATTACAATATAATAATGACCCCATTCTATTATTTAATATTGAACTCTGACTTATTGTTTACGGAAACAATTTTAATATAAATAGTAGACAACATAACTAAATATTTTTAAACATAACTCTTATACTATACTTAATGAAGAATCAGATCACTCAGAACATACAAAATAATTAACAATGTATCTACTTACAAAGTGAGTGAACAACAAAGTTGTAATCAAAATCTATGTAACCAACTAGCTAAAACTTATGTGTGGGAGAATAATGAATGCCAAAAGTGTGTGTACCACTCACATACCTTAAGATTCTTTTAGTGGCACACTAATGAGATTCATATGGATCCTCCATGAATTGAGGGATGATGCTCACAATATACATAATATTAGGTCTCATTCTAGTGAGGTACATAAGGCTCCCAAATAAACTTTTGTATAAAGTAGCATCCACTTTGGAACTTGCATGATCTTCCCTGGTTAACTTTTCACCAAGGGCTATAGGAGTGGCAATTGCAGTGTGTGACATCATTCTAAACTGCTTCAATAAATCAATCACATACTTGGTTTGAGAAATTGATATACCTTCAAATTTTTGTTGCACCTCCACTCCAAGAAGATAATGCATGAGCCCCATATCTAACATCTCAAATTCTTATTTCATTTCTTCTTGAAATTTCTTCATGAGAGATGGGCTATTACCAGTATAAATGAGATAATCAACATAAAGGAAAATAATGAGAATATTATTACCAATATGTTAGATATATAGGGTTGGCTCGAAGGGACTTTGAATGAATCCCTTTTTCAAGAAATAACAGTCAATCCTTGCATATCAGGAACGAGGTGCTCGCTTCAACCCATAGGGAGATCTTTTTTACTTGTAAACCAAATATTATTTTCCTAGAATTTCATAACCAATAGACTATTCCACATAGACTTCCTCATCAATATAACCATTTAGGAAGGTTGATTTTACTTCCATCTGATAGACTAGCCACTTGTGTTGTGCAACAGTAGTAGATATAATCCTTATTGTATCAAATCTTGCAACTAGAGTGAAAGTCTCTAAATAATCTACTCTAGGCATTTGTACAAATCCCTTGGCAACTAATCTTTCCCTATGTCTATTCATAGAACCATCAACATGATATTTGGCCTTATAAATCCATTTGACACCAATCACCTATTTATCTTAAGGAAGTTGCACTAATCCCCATCTATTGATTTTATCAATTGAATGCATTTCTTCATTCATAGCATCAATCCATACTTTTTCCTTCATGGATTCTCGATACACAAAAGTTTCAACTTGAATGGTACTAAACAAAGAAAAATTGGAAACTCGAGTTACATTAGAACTCCATTGATTAATTTCATTTAAACTTAATAGCTTTCATGAAGAACTTGGACTTGATTATGGACTAGAACTATCAATTGAAGAGGAACTTGGAGAACTTCATGAACTTGGGCTTGAACTTCCACTTGAGTTTGTGGGGAGATGAGGAACATGACAATCTTCAAAACCCATGATTAGTGGTATAACTTGTTGATCTCCTTTTTGCCATTTACATACCCCCCCTTCATAAAACACCACATCTTGACTAATAAACCATTTCTTTGTGTCAAGGTTATAGAATTTATATCCTTTTGTGGAATCAGAATAGCCCCAAAAGATACAAAGTTGGGATTTTACATCCAACTTCTTTCACTTTTGAACTAGAACATGAACATATGTGAGGCAACCAAAACCATTAAAGTGAGCTACTAAGGACTTCTATCCACTCCAGGCTTCCTTTGGAGTGATATTCTAAAGCAATTTTGTTGGGCTTCAATTCAAAATATAAATTGTGGTTGCTACTACAACTCCCCAATAGCAATTAGGAAGGTTTTTGGATTGCAACATACTTCATGCCATCTCCATAACGGTACAGTTCTTCCCTTCTACAATACCATTTTTATGGGGAGTATAAGCTACCATGAGCTGTCTCTGGATACCATAAGTGTTACAAAAATCAGCAAACTCTTAAGAACTACATTCTCTCCCTCTATTTATTCTAGCTATTTTCAGAGAATACTTGCTTTGTTTTTCTACCATGGCCTTAAAGTGTTTGAAGCATTCAAATGCCTTAGGTTTATTCTTAATAAAATAAACCCATGTGTGGTGTGATAAATAATCAATAAATGTCAAAAAATGAATATTCTTACACAAAGATCCCTCTTACGTGTCACCACAAATGTCACTATGCACAAGCTCTAGAGGATATTTTTCCCTCCATTATTTGTTCACTAAAAATTGTCTCAATGTTGCTTTCCAAGTGCACACCTTGAAGAAACTACTTCTTTAGCCTGAATTGCAAGAAGTCATCTCACCACGTATTTCTTTTGAAGTAAACTTAATCCTTGAAAATTCAAAATACCCATACCGTTGGTGCCATAACTATGAGTCATATGTGGTTGCCTTGAGGGAATGCATCATATTGGACACCAATTTGAGAGGAAATAATTTATTCTCTATCATACACGCCTTTGCTACAAGATGATGGTTAGTTGATTTATCAAATACTTTACAGTATTTATCTTCAAACACAACATTATAATTTTTTGCTACAAGCTGCCAAATACTTAATAGATTATGTTTTAATGTGGGCACATGCAAAGTGTCATGAGTAAATGTAGTTTCTCCTTGCTTAGTTTTCATTCCAAGAGTACCTTTTCCCATTACATCAACCTCTTTACCATCACAAAATTTTACTTGAATCCTAATAGATTCATCTAATTTGACAAAGAGATCAGATTTACCTGTCATGTGATTTGAGTAGCTACTATCCAAGAACCAAACATCCTTTTGAGATTCTTTTTCCAAATTGAAAGTGAAGAATGTAGAGTTTTTTACATCTTCAAAAGACTCTTCAGTATAGTTGGCTCATGATTTATTCAAATTAGATTTTTTCTTTCTACATTCAGATTCATAGTGTCCATACCTTTCATAATATCGACAGTGGATGCTTCTACGATCCACATAACTTCTTCTTCTTCCTCTATTATTTCCTTTTCCTCTTCCTCTACCATGTCCTCTAGATGTAGAAGACTCCCCTTGAGATTTTTTTTATTGAGAAGGGGTTGTATATTTTTCTTCAATTCTTACTATTGATTGTAAGGCTTGAACTAGGCACTCTACATAGAATGATGCATACGCTCCTCATGAGATTGCAAAAAACCTATTGTAGTGTCAAAAATGTCACCATGAACATTTTCATATTTGATATGAAAATAATTAATGATAAATTGGAGCTAATGTCACCTTGATCTAGTTTTGTGAGATGTTTTACACTTCCACATTAGGTCTTGGGCCCTTTTTAAGCTAAATTAACTTAACACTACCTTAATTTATTGTTGTAAAGTGTATTTATTTATACCTTCACATTAAATTTAGGAGGCTTGTAAATCAAATGGACCTAATCTAGTGTTGTAATGTGTTTTACACATTCACATGGGATTTAGAGCCCTTGTAAGCTAAATAGACCCAATTTTTCTTTAATTTAATGTGGTAAAGTGTATTTATTTACACTTTCACATTGTATTTTGGGCTCCCTTATATTTATGACCTTTATATCATCATTAATAGGACCCTATGACCTTATATTATGCATCACAAGGCATATTTTGATCAAAAAAATGACAAAATAAACATATAAACTTAATTTACACACTCCCTAACATTCTGGCAAGCAAAATAGCTCTTATGGGACCCATTCACCACTTTGGGCGAATGACTCCCATTGGCCTATTTTCAAGGTTTGAGTGGAACAACTAGGTTTTAAGTTCAAATTTCTTCTATGTTGGCCTTTGGGATCAAATTAACAGTCATTTGAGTGGATTTCCTATATAAACAAGATTCCAAATCATTATTTCATCAAGCATTCATGTTATCAATTCAAGCACTCCAAGTCTTCACAAGGTCATCAAGATAGCTTTCAAGATCATTTCTAAGGCATTCAAGGGATGATTCTTCACCAATTGTTGCAGCGATTCAAGATCCATCATCATGTCAAGGGTAGCAAGCATCAAGCATTTTATTGAGCTAGTGTTGTGATGTAGTATTTAAGATCCAAGATCAAGCATTGTTCTACACCTATTATCAAGATCAAGATCTACATCCTCCATGGCCATTTCATGTTGAATTGCAAATTTACTAGAAATCATTTACAAGACATCATTCAAGGTATGATTGTTCATGTTTCATATCCCATGTTTCATGTTTCATGTCCTTGTTTCATTGTTTCATCATTTGGTTTAATTACCTAAAAGGGGTTTGACCAAGGCAAACCCCTATTCACTAACAATCAACAAGTTTTTCTCCTCTTTACATGTGTCACTGTAGATCTAGGTGTCTTGGAGCTTGAAATATCATTGAAGATTAGGTTACAAGCTTGTTGGAGTTGTCTCCCTATTTACAAGGTCATAATCTTCACTAAAAGGTCATCTATAGCCTCGAAGTCAGGATTTCAGATCCAAGAACCTAAAGAAGTGAATTGAGCAAACTGAGAGGTTTAAATCAGGACTTTGAAGTTCTAGAAAATCTAAACTAGACTCATTCACCACAAGAGGCGAATCAGTCCCACTATAGGTGTTTTTTAGAAATTCTTGCAGATTCAGATACCCTTTTGTCTATGCAAAAATCCAGAACTGGGACTGATTTGCCTAGAATGGCAAGTGAGTCCCACTAGGTCAAAAAGTTAGAATTTCTAGCATTTCAGAGCTCCTTCCAACTTTCTTCAAATTTTGAGGTACACATATTCTATTATGTAGCTTTCTATTTTGTTCTTCTTCCATTTCTAGGTCATTTAAATCAAGCTTGCATCATATTAGGGTTTCACATTTCATCTTGCATTTTATTATCTTTTCCAAGTCTAAACTTGGTGGTGAACCCCTCATTAGATCATATTCAACCCCTAGAAGAACCCTCTTGCAAGATGTCTTTCTCTTTTGCATTGATATCTCAAGGGCCAGTTCTTGAGTGAAAGTAAGTGAAAATTTCCCACTCTACAAATTTGAATGTGGTTGAGTTTTAAGATAATTCACAATACTTTGAGCCCAAGTAATAAAATATTGAATAGACTCAGCTTCTTTCATCCATAAATTTTTAAAATATCTTTGAAAGGTTTGAAGTCTTACCAATATTATTTTATCAAATCCTTGTTATGCAATTTGTACGCCCTCCCATTCATCCTTTGACTTTGTCATACCAGCTATACAGGAAAAAAATGGAATATCCAATGCATATTGGCTGGAAAATAGAGCTTGATTGTCCATCTTTTTGTCATCTTTCAACTGAGTTTTTTGATTTGCAGTTAAATCATTCAACACATTATGATCTACAGGTTCTATGTATCCTCCTTCTACTAATTCTTAGAGATCTTTGGATAATAGTAGGGTCTTCATCTTTATACTCGAATGGTCATAGTTGTGTCCAATAAACATCGAAAGCTGGAAAGGAAAATTGCCACCATTTTCCATTCTGATAATTCTTAGAGAAAACTGTTAACCTGCAGCTACCTAAAAAAAAATATTTTCGCAACCTACTCTGATACCGATTGGAGATTTTAGAACACGCCTCTTATAATATACTTAATGAAGAATCAAATCACTCAGAAAATACAAAACAATTAACAATGTATTTGCTCACAAAATAAGGGAACAACAAAGCTGGAAAATAATTCTCTGTTTATTCAACTGTATTGAAAACATTCTTGAAACTGCATACATATAGGAAAAAATAGTGAACTAAAGTAATATATAAAGAAAGCTTGAGAAAGCTTATTACGCATCATGCAACTACTCTTAGAAAACATCGACCATGCAGGGAAACCATGCATTGATCATGCTCAGAAAACTAAAAGAAACTTAAATTACCGCCTAAAGATACTGCACAAGCTGCAGTTTATTAACTGAAATAATAAAAGGAAACTAAAGAAAGTTGTTGCAAAGGAACTGGACATGCGGTGGAACTGGAGATGACTGTAGATATTGGTCATGCATTCTTCAATAACATGAAGGGAGATAAGTAGTTAGTGAAAATAAAATTTCTCTTCTTACATCGATATAAGCAGAAAACTTTTACGGTAATACGCGTTATTCGAGTAATTATTCAAATGCACGGTAAGTAGAGAACACCTACGATATACAATCACCATCGATTTGTTCCAATTGTTAAAAATAATTACTTATATTACGAAGAATATGTTGAAAAGTGATGCATGAGTCTCACTATCATGCAATTCACCTTAGCTTTAATGCACAATTCTGTATGTAGTTCTCATCATGAGGAGAAAAGTTAGGAAATAATTATATCTTGAAGATAATGATAGTGCTCTTAAATGAGTTTGTAGTCTACATATAATATGTATGATAAATTGCATGTGGAAGATGTAATGAAGAGCCTCAATAAAGAGAGGTCATTTGTAATGAATTTAATCATCAGAAAACTAATAAAGGCTGCTATATATTTGTGTTAAATAATTCTCTATTTATTTTTTTGTCTGGGCTTTAGAAACTACGGAATAAGCAACGATCACATGAGAGCTTAATTGTGGCTATGACCCAGTTTATTTTTCTGAGAACTAAACACTGTAATATTGGGAAATCAAAGGCGGTAAACACTGGGTAATCAAGTGTTTTTCATGGCGTTTACAAACTTTCTGAAGTTGATATAAGACGATCCTCCTCTTCTCACAGCAGTCCTTGCCATATTCTTCAGCGTACTCATTTTTTCCCTTACCTCAACACCTTCTTTACTATCTAACAACCTCTCGACTGTCTCTTGGACCTCACGTTTCTCTATGATCCCTTCCTTGTTTGCATTGAAAGCCAGCCCGACCTTCCACTGATCTACAACAAAGGAACTGTCTATAAACTGGTCTGCAAAATAAGGCCAGCAGATCATTGGAACACCCATGACGATGCTTTCAAGAATTGAATTCCATCCGCAGTGCGTGACAAAGCAGGCTACAGAAGGATGGGATAAGACTGCCAGCTGTGGAGACCACGATACAAAGCAGCCAAGATGTTTGGTGCGTTCCATGAACCCGGAAGGAAGAACTGCAGGCTCTCCATTCAGTAGATCGCAGCGCAAAACCCAGAGAAATGGTCTCTGAGTGGCCTCCAACCCCAGAGCAATCTCCTCCAACTGTTTTTGGTTCAAAATAGCTATGCTTCCGAATGCCACATATATCACAGACTTTGTACGCTGTTCGTCCAGCCACGACAGGCACTCTGTTTCCTGAGGCCAGAAGCCTGCGCTCATTTCGCCCTTTGTCCTTTCAGGTTGGGGCTCAAGAAAGTGCGAAGGAATTAAGGGACCTATGGGATATACTTGGTCTTCTTTTGCAAAGGAATTGTGAATTGGAATTTCCAGTTCATACAAAGTATTGGTAAACACGAACAGCCCTTTTGCACTTTCAATACATCTATGAACCATCAGAAAAAGGAACTCCTGATCTTCGCTTCCTGGAAGTAGCCATGGGAACTTAGTAGAATAGATTGGGGGCGCTGAGGGAACGTATTCGACCATACGATGTTCTGTAGGTATACCTGCGACCACAAAATCGGAAGCAAAAAGTTTGAAGAGTATTCCTTTCAAAATATACTACAAATATAATACACGAAATCATTGGTTTCTTACCGTGAGAGGTTATTATTCCGGAAGAGATAAGACTTGGAGAATGATAGAAGGTAGAGTATGCAGCAGTAAGCGCTGTCCAAAAGACACCTCTTGATATATCCAACTGCTTGGTTGCCTCTAATACCCAATAGGCCGAAACCACGTCTACAATCAGGCAGGTAACGTCCAGTCCCTCCTCCTGGATTTCATCAATCAGTTTAGAAAGTAAAGGCCCACAGGTCTTCTCCATTGAACTCATCATCTTCGTAAACTGATTTCGGCTTTCATGGGGTTCTAGTCCATCAGAGATTGAGAGTAAGCGAATACCGATTTCTTGAGCCTCTCTGACCAATCCTGACCCTTTGTTGTTATTAGCTGCCACCATGCGTTTGTGCTGATAGTCTGTGTTAACAAACATAATAGCAAATCCCTCCTCGATTGCAAGCCTCTTGGCCAGCTGAAACATGGGATTTACGTGGCCTTGTGCAGGAAAAGGGACCATAACCGCGAAGGGCTTCTTGTTTAAACTACGACCCATTGGCAATCTCAAAAACACTAAATAGCAATTATAAATGACCAGGAAGAACAAGAACTAGAGCGAAGTATATGCCTGAACGTTGGGCTGATGTTGCTTTGTGAAGGCCCTCAGTAGAGTATAAAGCAAAAGCGTATATAGTATATTTGGGGACACAGTGAAGAGGGTATCTTCAGGGTTTGCTAAGCTATTAGGAAAATTCTAATCGCATTAGACAAATGGTTGCTCCATTCAAATGAGACAGAAAGAAATGGGCGTATTGGCAGAATTGTCTACCATTATTGCAGAATTGGGCATATTGTAATAGCGTAAGCTACCAAAAAAGTCGATGCATCTCAAGAATCCATAAAGTAAAATTCACCTCAGGTAAAGGTTCGCGTTACGTAGAAAGTAATTTTTCTACAATGATTTCCATTGAGGAACAGAAAACAATAAAACAAAACTTAATTACGCCGAAGGCGTCTGTTTATTTGAGATTCACGAGTTCCTTTTTTTTTTTTTGAATTGTCCAAAAGCCCGTCTGTTAAACGAATCTCAGCCGTTCATATTTTTCGCTTTTTTTTCTGCTGTTCTTCACCGGTTTTTACTGTTTTCCCCACCCCTATTGGTTTCCGCTCCTTCAACCTCTTCCTTGCTGGTATTGACCTTTCACTACAACAATTTGATGAGCTGCAGCCTAAAAATAAGATTTCCGCAAGTTATTAAAATGAAAATTATGACCAAGATCCTAATAACCAGCACATTTAGGTTTTAACATTATGACATCCTTAAAGTATATATTAGTGTAATGAATATATAATGTAAATTTTAAATAACAAAAAATAATTATAAATATATAGTTATACTATTTATGATTATTATATATTATATTCTTTAAAAAAAATATTAAATATATATATTAAAAGAATTTATAATTATTAATTAAATTATATTCTTATTTAATTCAAAATATAATTAATATATTAATATTTTATATAATAGAGATTAAACTATATACAATATAATTATATTTATTATTATATATAATAGTATATATAGGTTATATTATTATATATATTATATTCTATAATATAAATATTAAAATATTATAATTAATAGTTAATATATTTCTATATAGATCAAATTAAATTAATTTACAAAAATATCTCATAATTTAATTGATCTTTGAGAGATTAGGAAAAAAAAAAAGAGATAGAGGAGGAGACAATTCTATATAGAGAGATATAAATACTAACACTTGCACCTAAAGTAGGTTCAAGGATTATGCCGATAGAAAACTATATGTATATTAATATGTTAGAGAGTATGTGGAGAATATAATAGTTAATACATAAAATAAAATAAAAATATATAATAATACTATTATATAATAAAAATATAAAATACAATTAACAATTTAATAGTAGTAGTAGTAATAATAATAATAAGAAGTGCCACATAGTGGCTAGTACTTTCCTTTATAGTATTGTAATTATTGTTTTTTTAGATTTGATAAAAATTAAATGTAAGTTTTATAATGTGAATAAAAATATATAAGTTTTGTTAAATATAGTGTTTTAGTAAATTGTTAATTATAGTGTTTTAATATTATTAATTAGTTAGTGTTAGAATTTATTGTTAGGGTAAGGGTTAGGGTTAGGTTTATAGTTATGGATAGTGTTATGACCATTGGTTAGAGATAGGTCTAGGATTAGGATAATGGTTTAGAATTTATTGTTAGGGTTAGATTTTATTCATAGTAGACACAAGTGCAACTAAATCTCTTCATTCAAATTAATAATTGTTAAATATTAACCAACCAAAGATTATAGATGTCATGATTTTTCCAAAATCCATGAATGATAGAGTAAACACTTGTAGATTAAATTGTGTATGCTATTTTGAATCAATTTTTTGAACCACACTCAAAGATTCATTATAGGAAGAGGATAATGAATAATATGATTGTAGAAATGACCTTAAGAAGAGTTAAGTGGTGGGAGAGGGTAGGGAGAGAGGAGATTGGAAGATGAAGTAAAAGTGAAAAACAATGAATAAATAATTAGATAAGAGAATTATATAACAAAATGATTGAAGAAAGGAAGATATAAATGAAAATATACTACGACTTAAAAAATAATAATTTAACCAAAGTAAAAAGAAAAAAAGATTAAATTATATATGAAATATAAATTGGAAAAATAAATAAATGATTCAATTAAAATAAAAAATAGATTATTAAAATACAAAAGATTATAATATATATTAATAGAACTATATAAAATCATAATAATTGATATAATATATTAATTTATATAATATATATTTAAGGAGAACCTACAAAATAAAATAATATATAATATATATTAATATAAATATATAATATAAATTAATATATTAGCTACAATAATATGTAATAATATAAGATATAAATAGAAATAATATATATAAATTCTACATTAATATAAGTTTTTTACATAGAAATTAATGTAAATTAATATTAAATATATACATGAAAAAAGAAGAATATATAATAATTAAATTATATCATAAAATATTAAAAATATAGATAACAAAGATATTAGTTTAATGGAAAGAATAATACAATTTTTTTAATTTTTTATTTTAATATTGTGAATCTAAATCTCCATAAAATAGTTAATTGATTTTTGTGAGATTTTCTTTAATAAAAGAATAACAAAAAATCAATCATAAAAAAAATCAAAATAAGTAACACTTATTTATTTTATAAAGATTTGATGAAATGACTTTATAAAGCAAAAAAATGAAAAATAAATCTTTAAAAAAATGTTAAATACATTGCTTTCCCTACAAATATGCCAATAACACATAACTTTATAACCAATCATATCAACAAAAAATATTTTTATAATTTGTAAAGTTAAATATTTTACAAATTGGCTTTATAAAATTGAATTTTATTTTAATTTTGTTTTAAATATTGCTTTT
>VDFB02160347.1:0-26839 GCA_007258455.2 Sequoia sempervirens | reverse complement strand
AAATCTCCTTAGCAATATAACCAACATAGTGATAGGGCTTATTCACATCTTTGCTCTGAACATCAAAAGCTAACACCATTAGATTCACTAGCATTTGAATCCTTTTTTCCACACTGAAAACTTGACAAAGTGAGAAGTATGTCTTTACAAACTAATCCTCAAAAATGTCATAGTTGAATGGCTCCAACTCTCCACTAGCAAACCTTTGCAATTTTCTATTAGGCCCTCTAAGTCTTAAACTTGGCAACCATTTTACCCTATAACTGTCCTTGTGCCTTTGATACTCTATAGTTAGGGCTCCCAAGTCTATAGGTAATTGGGCATTGGGGTTTAAATTGAATGCCCTACCTATGTAACTTATGTTGAAGTCCAAGAATTTCTTGGATGTGGTGAATAATGCCCTAATTTCAGGCTTGTATGCCTATGTAATTCCCCTAATTAGGTCAACATTGACAAATACATTGGGCACCACCAACCTTACCAAACTCTAATCTCCATATATTGCAAATAGGTCTATCTACTAGGGATTTTCTAAAGGCATGCTTGAATAGGGTATATCCCTGAACTAGAATTATAGGGTCTCTACAATTCTCATTCTTATCAAAAACCCTATTGGTTAAAATTCCAAAGCCATGTGCCATTCTAGATCTTTTAGCTAACCTGGACAACAAAACCATTATGTCATCATCTAATCCCCTCTTTACACCCCTTCGACATTCCAGCCATGACTTTCCTTTTAGGGTTTCAGTATTCGTAAAACTAGGGTTTTTAAAAAATTTACACTTTGAAGAAGATTTTTCTAAAATTCAACACAAAGTCTACCCTTCCAAAGCCCTAAACTACCTTCTAAATCTGCAAAACCAAAAAAACACCCCCTTATTCCCAAAATGTGCAAAGATAGTTGGATTTACTTGTTTAATGTCTGCACATAATTTTGCAACAATTTCACTCTAATATCTTCTCTTTATGCTTTGAATAATGAGGATTGATCTAATTAAGCCATGGTACCCTCAAGAATTTGGTAGATACATATCAAATCAGCCATCAATGTCCTTGCATGCTTGAATGCGCAACCAGTGGTAATTGTTCTTCATTTTTGAATATGGATTGTTGATTGTCGAAAATCAACAGTGATCGTGGGGATTTGAAATACTTTCCACGAAGAGAAATTATTTCTTCTTTTGCACAACACCCAGACACATGTCACCATTTCAAGGACACGAAAACAAAAGGAACAACTTTGAGGCTTTTCCCCAATAGTGCTTTCCTCCACGAAACATTAGAAGCAAATAAGAGCAAACACATGGCGCAATTTCGAGAGTTTGACGAAACAAAAGCTAGGCACGACATCGCTCTATGAAGGTTGAAACTAGCACTAAAGGAAAGACTCATGTTTATTGCTCAAGATAAAAGCTTTTCGCTCATTCGTGGAAGCAAAATTTATCGAAATAAAGGTCCCACAATGTATATAGTTTGTGTGACTTAAAAGGGTTTAAAATGCATGTGAGCAAATAAACAACTTAAGCAACTAGGGAAAAGAGGGGCTAACAAAGCACAATAAAAGGGGACATCACTAACACTTAAATTATTTGCGCAAAAATATAACTTATGATTTGATTGGTCAGAGACCTATACACGTCAACAACAAACGGGGAGCAAAGGATTGTTTCACAAGCTCGCGGGAAGAAACTTATAACATTGAAATGAAATGAAATGAAATATTTTAATAACATCCACGAGGCCACAACAGCCTATGGGACCCAGGAACAGCACAAGACCACCACCAAAAAGAGAAGACCCTAAACAGCCTGAGATCTTCGTTCGAGGTCAGCTCTACGACAGTGAATTATGATGATGTAATTTGCTGATTTGACCAACCTTTCCTCCTCAAACAAGGTATTTAAGTTATTCACTTGTAAGGTGTCCCCATAAGTGACCCGAATATCTTTATACGCTGAGTACTCCATAACAAAGTGCCACTTTGTCTCCACTAATCCCATGTCGCAAAAACAACATATTCTTTTTTCCCACTCTTCTTTAGGAACCATCCATCTGCCTATTTCACATCTAAGACGATGTGAGCTAGTTCGGAGCTAAGCTATCAACATATTTGCTCTCCATTTAATATTTGCTCCTATATATGCCTTTTCATCATGGTCCCCCTTGGGATTGAATTCTTTGATATAATAGTCTTTTTTTCGCCCTGATTGGTTTGTCCATATAGCATTTTTGAATTTTTGTTTCACATATTTTTTTATTTCTTCATTTGTACTTGGACAATCTTGCATATTCACACCCCACTTTTCCATCCATTTTTTGTTTTGTTTCATCCATGTATTCCTTCTTCTATCCAACTTTTCTTTTACAATTAGCTTAGGCCACCGATGGTCCTCCATATTCTGAACCTTTTGTAGGTAACTTAGTAACTGAATCATTGTGGAAGCCTCTAAGGGAAAGGTGCCCGTCTCCGCTTGTAAAATATCATAAGGTATCGTAGTTTTGAGCTTAAGGCTGCTAATAATTAGATGCTTTTGAATTCTTTCCACTTGCCTCCATTTCTGATCTGACATGCTACTGCCCCAAATTTTGCAAGTCTTCATGAATCGAAGAGACTATGTGAAATGACAACGCGTGTCCTATGGGACCCCATAAAGCATAAAGCTTCAACAGTAATTAAAATATATTAAATGTAACAGGCTCATCCAATGTTCTAGAAAGAGGGGTCGATAAATAAATGGGACAAGAGCCTTAAAGTTGTAACTTAAAGGGCCAGGAAACTGGGACGATCGGTCAATGATTAAACATAAGAAAATGTTAAGGGCTTCGAGTAGGTCCTAGGGTTTCAATGAGGGTAAGGGTTTTTCAGAGCCCTAATCAATAATTTTTAATAAACCCTTACAAAATCATAGGATTTTTAGGAATTTCAATGGGAAAAGATAGCTCAGAGGGCTAAATTTTGCATAAGTACCACCAACCCTATCCCTAATTCTAACCCTAACCCTATCCCTAAACCTAAACCTAAACCTAACTCTATCCCTAACATTAGCCCTAACCTTAAACCTATACCTACCTCTAACACGAATTGTAACTCTAACTCTATCCCTAAAATTAATAGTGATTTTAATTGTAACTTAACCCTAACCCTAACCCTTAACCTAACTATAACACTTATTGTAACTCTAACCATAACCCTAAATTTATACCTACCTCTAACACTAACTATAACTTTAACCCTAACACTAACCCCAACCTTAAAACTCTAACCCTAACCTTAATTCTAACCCTAAACTTAACTCATTATAACCCTAACCCTAACACTAACCCTAATCCTAAACCTATACCTACCTCTACCTCCACTGATTACAACTAACCCTAACCCTAAAAGTACACTAATTCTAACTATAACTCAAACCCTAACTCAAACCCTAATTTTAACACTAACCTTAACCCTAATTATAATCCTAATGTTGATTGCAAATAATTAAATTGATTATCAACATAATTGTTAACACTAACTCTAATTCCAACCCTAACCCTAACCTTAAACTTAGCTTTATCATTTATTGTAACCCTAACCCTAAACTTATACCTACCTCTAACATGTTGCAATTACGGATGCTACTAGCATACATATCTTTAATAAATCTATATAAAATATGTTGAAAAATACCCTTCTCGTTGCACCTATTTTTTAATCAATTTGTCACGTAAAAGTGCAATAGGTGCCCAAGAAGGATATCTCTCGACGTGTTTTATATAGCTTTACTAAAGATATGTATGCTAGTAATAAAGGCATTTCGAATGTTATATATGTGAGTTGTGTAAATTTACAAAACGATTTGTTTTCACATAGTAGTTTGCAATGATTACAATCGTGAACTCTTAAATATTTCCTATGCTCACTAAAATATTTTCACGCTTCTATTGATAATACCCATTACTTTGGCAATAAAAATGCATAAACATTAACTCCACCCAAAATCAATGTTATACCTTACATGTTGCAATGCAATCACTATAGCAATTACATACCACATTTGCCTGACTAATTCAATGCATACAATAATGGCCACTCACATGAACTTAGATCATTTACAAGTCCCAAAAAGATAGCATGGTCTTTTATGTGGAGAAACATTAGTCAAACAATTTCTAACATAATCCCAATCTGCAATGTAATCACATATATCAAGATCATCGATACCTTTTCCTGAATTTCTAGGCATATGATATATATGTAAAAAATTATATAATAAACAAGAAATATTTTTTTAGCAAGAAATTTAAATGATGGTTGATGCAACTACTGAACAACTTGAATTGCCATTATGTAATCAAGAAAACTCATCACAGAAGATAGGCTTCCATATGGTTTCGCTTTAGGTTATAAGATCCTCCCTTGTGGTAGCTCTCAAAGGATATTATTGCCATATACCTTACATGTTATTCAAATTTTTTACCCCTTGGTTTCAACTCATACCGAACTAAGGAGGACTAATAACCTTGCCCAACTACCTACATCTAAAACACATGACATGTCCCTAAGATAATGGTAGCATCCGCTTATCAAAACTATCAGTATTCAAATAATAATTTGCAATTAATTATGTTAATACATGGTCTCACTTTTCTTTGACCATCCTCATAACCGACTATCTAGGGAGGAGAAATAACCTTGCCCAACAACCTACATCTACATCTAAAACATGACACGTCTCTAAATAATGGTGGGATCTGCTTATCAAAACTGGTAATTAATTACATAACACCCATAGAAAGTCTGTCTTTTCTTTGACCATCCTCAACCAACTACCTAGGGAAGGGGAAATAACCTTGTCCAACCACCTGCATCAAAAACACATATCTAGAATAATGGTGGGATCTGCTTATTAAAACTGCCAATATCCAAGTTATAGTTTGTAATTAATTACGTAACTCTCATCCACCGTCTCACATTTCTTTGACTATGGACTATATATGCAGAGATTCCACTTGTACATTTGGACTCACAGATCCAATGCTAATAGAAAGAATAGCCTTATGACTCAAATGGCCTTGACGATTAGTTCCTCTCAAATTACACCTACTTGAATCGTGACTAAATTTGGGACACAAGTAGATACACCTACTACTTGAATCGTGCCTAAATTTGTTACACAGTTAAATTACATGCTTTATAAATTCAATACTCGTCTTTTAAAGCTGCTTCTTTTCCATTTGTGGGCATACAAAATTTACATTATTGTGTTGAGTGTTCTTTTAGGTTGGCCCAGAAAAGGCCTCTAAATGGAAGAAGAAAAGATATGAGGACCTCTACAGAGGTGGACATAAGGAATATGAGAAATATAGGGTACACAGAAATTAAATGTGCAATATAAAATTTAAAAATAGATTACCAATGAAACAAATTTTAGTATTTATATTTCCTTCAAATACATCAGCCAAGTTCACTGGCCCTTGCTATCTATAATCTTCTCATGGTGCACATATGGAAATGCAGCACGGTAACAATCAAAATAAGTACAAAACTAATGGCAGTATCCAGCTCACAAACCAAAAGAGATTGGATAAAGTGAAGATTTGCACGCAGATGCTCATATTTGTAGGGAAGGCAATCCTTGACAATGTTTGTAACTACATTCTGGTAAGCTCTAGTAATAAAAAAAAAATCATCAAATTTACTACCAAGTGCTGCTATACCGTCCAGCATTTTAGAGCTTGAAGCTGTTCATACACCAACCAAGAAAATTTATTTGACATTATTCATTGGAACTTCTAACTGGCAACTTGAAAGATTCAGATGATTAATTAAGTTTACAACACATTAAAGACTCATTAAGCAAATTTAAACCTTTATTTTGATGTCATCAAAAATCTCCAAAAGATTCCCCTATTCAAGTGGCCAATGATATCAATAAATATTGTATTTAGATTGACTTATGATGACCTAATACCTAATGATTTTTTAGTGAAAAAAATGAATGGAGTGGGATAAAGTATAGAAGACTAAAGAAAACATACTTCATAACATCTGTTAAAGAATTTCAAAAATGCTAAGTTAGATGATATTTTTAATTACAAGCACCCGTTTCTCGAAAAAAATTAAAAATGACAGGCTGCTTACTGTTTGCAGAAGCTAACACACTTTCCTCCAAAGATATAACTAAATCAAAATGAATCAGCTTGCCATCAAAGCCTCCAACTAGAAATTCATCCCTGTAGTTATGAATCAAGTGCCAGCTAGCCCTCTATCGTGACAACTATGTTGATGATTTGTTTAACCAGGAATGGGCCATGCCCCAACTTAATATCCTGAGAACAATGAATCAACCTCCTCAAGAACGTTGTTAGGCCATCAGATTGATGTACAATAAAGCCTTGCCTCCATAAGAATCACTGCATTTGTTGGGCATGAAGCACAATTCAAACAGGAAAGTCGATTTTCTGTATGTTGAAATTCTCACTTACACATCAGTTAGAAGTAATGATGACACGATCATGATGTAGGCCAAAAAGAAAAAAATTCCTATTTGAACAAAAAAACGTGGGTTGTCTCGGACATTTGGTGATGTAACTGCCCTGTTTTGAAAGAAAAACAATCATCAGAAGGAATAGAAGCTCCTCATCATAAATGTAGATGAATCCTACCAGCAACACCTTACCGTGCTATTCTTTGGGACAAGCGATAAAATGGTAAACTCTGGATGAAAACGATTCCGGGTCCTGTAAGATGGGCTGTGAAGAGCCCATCTCCCTGCAAAATCATTCCCTGACTATTAATGCAACCCATCTTCATATTAGTGCAATTGCAAAATCATATAAATTTGAACATGGAAATGTTAACCCTACCCCAAAAACTGGACGCCTTGCAGGAGTGGCACTTTTGACATGGAAATCAATGGTGCTTGTCATAGCAACAATACATGCTGCATCAACAACTAGTACTTCTCCAGGTGCCAAATTCTTCTGTACAACTGGACAATATAACAAAACAAAAGAATGTTTTTATAAAGCTAATAATTTTACAGAATGATAAAATATCTACACATGAAGATGACTACAACTGATGAGCATGAATAGATTATAATTCAACTACTCATTTCATAATTAAAATTTCACAGTGGATTTGTAGCTCTAAAACTGAGAACTTGAAGTCTAAACATGAAGACCTTAAAACCAGAAACAAATGTTTTTTCAAATTATTAAATTTTGTTATTTGCATAAATTTCATCCAAACTCAAGCTATAGACCACTCCACTATAGATACCAACCAGGTGTCTAGTGTGTGCTTCAAACCTTCTCCTTATATTCATGATATAACTTTACAAGTCATCAGTCATCTCATCCATATAATAGATTTTTGTACAGATAGGGAGAGGATAAATAGTTCAGTTAGTTTAGAGCATTTGTTTGTTACACCAGAAGCCTCATTTTTAAACTCTATTTTCTCCAATCATGCCAGGTGGAGTAAGACAAGATATGCCAGGTATGAATTGACCATTCTCTCTCTGAATCTTGTCAAGAGTTAATCTCCCTTGATAGAAAATGTATCTCCTCATTAATTGACCCACACTGATACAGGAATTTGGAATGCACTCAATCCACCATATTTACACACATTTGATTAGAATCCATTCCCTATCCCAGTGATGCATGCTCTGAAGAACAAAGAGAATGCTTCACAAAAAGTGGCAATGCCCGCCTTTCTTGGCTCACATGAGACCCCTGTCAATGTGGAAGCAGCCAAAGCTATAACAAATCTTCATATTGGGATCTGGTGATTGGAAGTTCCTAGCTGTTATTGACTCAAAAGTTATTCTCAAATGCCTGTCTCTCCCTCCTTGCCCAGAAGAGGTCTTGTAAAACAGTGCCTGGCTTGATTCTTGTTCCTTGTCCACCAGGGCATTTGTGCACTATCCAAGAGATCAAATTATTGTGTTGCAACTAGTACAGATGCATCCAAGCTGATCTCTCTCTACGATTGTTTTCCTTCCTAGAGAGAGCTCCTCAATCTTCTTCATCTTGATATTTGTGCTCCCATATTCCTAGAGATGGACCTGTCTTCTCAATCTCATGCTCTTATGTTCCTTTTGTTCAAGGGGATTTGTGTGTTCTGCCAGAAGACCAACTTATTGTATTGAAACTGATGCAGATGCATCCAAGCTTATCTCTTTATTTTGATTCCCTTCATAAAGAGAGCTCCTCAATCTTCTTCAACTCAGTCTTTGTTCCCTCATATTCCTAAAGATGGACCTGTCTTCTCAATCCTGCACTCGCATGGTCCTTGTAGAGGATAACCTGAGTTTGCTGTGTTGGATGCTGCTGCCAACCCAATGTCTACAAGATAGTAAGCTTCTGTGCCTTCTTCAGCAGGACCATTAGTCACCTTCTTGGATGAGACAGTTGGATCAATCCTTGACTAAATGTGTTCCTTCAATCAAGAGGAAGTCAGATCTTCTGGTGTCGATTAGGATAAAAATGCAGATCACACCTATGCTGTACTATGCAGATACAACTAGAATAATCCATAATGTAATATGATACATATGACTTGTGGAAGCACAAATCCATAAACCCATCATTCCATTGAGTATTGGACAGAGATGGATGACCTAACATGCAATATAATTGAGGAATGATGAATGCTTACATATATAATATGATTATAATAGAATGAGGTGCTTAGAAGGGTAGAGAGGTACTCATTCCTCTAGAGGGTAAACTTCTTTGAGGTAAACTTATATGCTGGGAGAACCCATTGTAATGTTGTCTACTTGATAGTGATATATCAAGCAATATAGTGTGTTATGATAGATTTTGAAGTATTACAAAAATTGAAAATTTAACTCAAGATGTGCTTACTTCAAATGCGAGGAAATGAGTTAGTTTGAAACCTTCTGATTATTAGTATAATATCTTTCTATTTGTTTGTTTAATGGTCATCAAGTAGTTTCTAACTTCGTCTTTTGTTAACGATTGTTTCTTTAAGAGACATCGTCTTTGTAATTCTATTTATTGAAGCTCTCGCTTCTCATGTAAATGAACAAAATTGATTCTTTGAACATGGTATCAGAGCAGGACGCCAAATTTATTTTCAAATTTTTCTGAAGGAAAAATCGTGCTATTTTTGAAACGCCATTATTGTTGAAAGAATCATGTTTTTTTGTTGGTTCTGGAGAAAATCGCAAATCGTGATTTTTTTTAAAAACGTGTCCTTTCAAAATCGCGACTTGTTGTGTGTCTGTAACTTCCCTTGAATGCGCAGCTCAGGACTGGTTCGTGATTTCTAGTGTGTTCGTCCTCTTTCTGGGCGTTGTAGTCGCGATTTTTTGGCGTCTCTTTTCTGAGTTTTTTGAGTGACCTCTCTCTGCGTTTGAAGCCGCGATTTGGTGATCTTTGTGGCCACGTGTTTTTCGTTGTTTGAAGCAGTGATTTTAAGCTCTCTGAGGTCATGTTTGGTTCCTTCTACTAGGCACGTTTTGGCGTGATTGCTTCCTGAGCACGATTTGCTCATTTCTTCTGACTGGCGCAACCTCCTATACGCGTTTCTGGACGCGCTTTTTTTTCGGCCTTGTGTGCAGTGTTTATGGGCAGAGTTTCTATAGTGCATTTTTTTGTGAGGTCTTTTCTGCAAAGAAAAAAAAAACGCGCCCTACCTTTTAGCGGCTAGGGTTTCAAATTCTCTGTTTTATGTACCGTTTTCAATTTTGAAAAATCGATGTTCTGGGTTTTAGGGGGCAGCCTTCTTTGTTATTTCTCTGGGTAGTTAGAATGATGACCATTAAGCGAGGGTATTATTATAATATTTTTCTATTTGTTTGTTTAATGGTCATCTAGTAGTTTCTAACTTCGTCTTTTGTTAACGATTGTTTCTTTTAGAAACATTGTCTTTGTTATTCTATTTATTGAAGCTCTCGCTTCTCGTGTAAATGAACAACATCGATTCTTTGAACACTTACGAGAGATTTCAAACATCAATTTAGAAGAACAAAATGTCCCCTTTCTAATAATTTAACTTAGAGACCCAAAAGCCCATTCCGTATTTCCTATAGGCTTAGGGAAATAATTTCAATTTAATATTTAATTATTTCAGATTTCCTACATTTTCATAACTTACATTTTTGGGGGACTTTTAAGTATTTTTGGGGCCCAATTTGATCAAAAATCTTGTATTTTTATTTTTTGACAAAGGTCTTCATGAAATCTTTCCAACATGTCAAATAAGATTGATTTTCACCCACTGAGCTAGGAGTTAGGACTTCACCAAGTTGGGGTACCTAAAATAAATATTTTTGTAAATCTTATTTAATTTTTTAGCTAGTTTGTTCTCTTTTGGCTGTACATTTCGACTCCAAATAAAGTATAGGGTTCTTCATGAGCCTTGTGTAACACCCACTAGTTTTAGCATATTTTATGACAAGTTTCATGGAGTTACTGTCTATTTTTAGCAAGGTATCAAATGGAGGTTATGACTTATCTTTTTGTGGGCATTTTTTGGAGGGAGAATATTAAGAATAATATTAATTATTATAAGCTGGAAAAGAGGGGCATTGGAATTTGAGCACACAAGTTGGGCCTTCAACATCTATAAAATACAAGCAGTTTCTTCATTTCAGTATCTCATTTTATCATACCAAAACTCTACCGAAATTGTTTGAGCACTTGTGTTCATTCATCAATGTGAGGACGAAACCCTTTGGTTTATTGAGGGCAATATCACATAGAGGCTGTAATCTGCACTTAAAAAGATTGTTTGGATTCCAACATAATTTTCAGTAGTTTGTTTGTAGAATTTGTCAAAGGAGCTCCAGCATACAAAGTTTTGTTTGCAAATCTCAGTATCATTTGTATTGTTCTTATTTCTAATTTAGGATAGCATTTTGTTGTACATTCTATCAATATATATCAGCTCCAGTGTTGTGGTGAAATTTATTTTATGTGTACAAATATTGAGTGTTTATGATAGTTTTTTATAAAATCAGCATTTTATGCCACAATCTTTAACATGCAAATTGGATGGAGGTTATTTCAATGCATTTCATGTTATATTTGCTGCATATACTTCATATCTTATATTATTTACAGAAAACATATAATTGGGTCATAACAACATGCAAGGATCATTTGGCATGTTTTAATCTAAAATAATGGCATTACAACAAATACTAGAAGATACACTTGAGATATTGTTAGAGATGGAGCAGAGAGATATAAATCCTCACTGTTAATCCACAAACAGGAGTTGCTTAGAAAATACAGTTATGCAGCATAAGGATGGGGAAAAAATACATGGAAACTTCAAAAACAAGAACTGAAGTATCAGATGTGGGGATGGCTGGGTCAAAAGGGCAGACTCATTAATAAAACTCTTATGGAAACTACAGAAAGTAGACGACTATGACATTGGGAACAGTGTGAAATGACTTTGGAAACTTTACCAGAAAATAATGAATCAATGTTCAGAAGTAAATTATGAAACTACATAATTCATTTCAAATATTAGATACTTCCTCAATACAGCATAAATTGTACGACATAATATTGAAAATGTTAAATTATTAGATTCAATGCTAATTGTTCTTTGTTCAATGTCATATGAAAAATCATAAAATCTGAAATCGTAACCAGAATGTTCGGTAATATCAAAATGCCAAATGCCTAACTGAAAATTGGAAGTGCAAGGACCAAAAGTATACACAAGTATGAATTGATCAACTATCTCATGTGAATGCTCTTAAATGCATCAGTACTGAACATTGCATGAATATAAACATCCTCACCTGAAGACCCCAAATGTGCCATCTCTTCTACTGGCAGGCTCATCTAAATAAGTCCATATCTTTTGCTTCAATATTCACAAGCTACAGCATATGTAAACTAAGTTTTAAGCCTTCTTTGTAGAAATCCTGTATCATTTCACTAAATGAACAAAGGCATATGTGCTTGCATTCCTCTCACAAGCAAAGATGTTTGCAACCTGATATAATAATTGAATAGCCAGCCGCTACTGATGGAGCTCAATTACCGTGCATTGTCCCCCAACCAATTGGATCTCATGAAGCTAACCTTGCTTTATCCTCTCTTCCAATTATTTTCTAAATTCATTTCTCAACCTAGCAAATCAAAGATAGCAGTGGAGAGCTAATCTCTTTTTGTGGTTCTTCTCTTTCCCTTACATGTCTAGACTTGTCACTTGCCTTTTTAATGCCTCTTGTTATGATGTTTATTGCTTAATAGACTATAATGTCGAAAATTGCATACCCTACAATTACCACATTATGTTTTACACTCAATTTAGCATTTGTCCCCTTTAGCATGTTTTAGGACACATCGAACCAATGGCCTGAACCTTCCTCCTCCACCATTTTGCCAGTTTTTTATATTATATTATTATACTCGTAGTTTTAGGACTTGGACTCGGCTTGGACTTGGCAGCCCAAAATTTTGACTAGGACTCAGGCTCAGCGCCTACTTGGCAGCCCAAAATTTTGACTCGGCCTTGGACTTGGCCCAGACTTGGCAAAAAAACAAACCTCATAATTACACACATAAAAATTAACGCATTTTGAGATCAGAAGAGTCTAATTTGACTTCCAATTTGTCATAATCCAAATATTACACATGTCATACAATCCTCAAACTTTCAAATTTTGAAATTCATATTTTCAAAGTTGAACTATACACTGTAATGCAATAAAATTATAAATAATAAATGTATAACAGCATTATAAATATTTACATATGATGCTATGTCAAAATGAAAAAAACAACCAAATACAATCTACATCTTTGTCTTTCCTCTCCTAGTGTGACTCATTTGTGTTGAATTTGACATTACTGTTTTAACATAAAAAAATAAAAATCAGTAGGGTTTGCAAAAAACAACAGCAAGCAAAATGATAAGCATTTTTTTTTTTTTAAATAGAATGCAAAGAGAAGCTAAAAGTGTTAGGAAATAAGGGATGAGGGGAAATGGAAAAAAATTTAACATTTCCCCTAGTTTTTCAAACTAAAAAAATATTCAAATCAAAAAAATAAAAATAAAATAAAATAATAGTTACTTGTTTGATGATTTGATCAACTTTGAATCCTTAATTATCTTCTCAAGTTGTTTTCTTGCTACTTCAATGCTTCGTTGAGTGAAATGGGAAAATAAGAGCAAAAACTGACCAAAAAAAGATGAATTTTCACTTAGAAATGTGTGGTTGTTATGTTCAAGTGCCACAAGAGTCTGAGATCAAGACTCAAGAGTTTGAGCTTGAGACTCGAAGAGTCTTGGAGCAGGAGTCAGCCAAGTACTCTTCAAGACTTGGCCAGACTTGACACGTGAGTCTAGTCAACTCAACATGGCTAGCTTAGGGACTCACGAGTTTGGCGAGTCTTGTAGAGTACTGGCCATGTCCTCAAACTATGGTTATACTTTAGTTTACTTAGCTTTTTGGCATGGTTTTTGGCATTTTCTCTCAAACAACAACACAAATGCACTGACATCCCATTGATTTTAAATCTAATAGGTACATTTGCCCACCTTTTTTGACTATTGGAATTTGCTGTAATGTCTCTTCTGTCATGTGACACCTTTGTACTCGCGAATCTAAACATCCCTCTCTTTCCCTAACCTTTTGAGAATCCGTTTTTTGAAAAATTCAAAAATCTAAAGCATGCAAAAAGGGATTTTCCAAAATGTTTTGTTTTCTCTTTGCCCTTCAGTTTAAGATGGTCTGAAGGACAAAAATGTTTGATATCTGGTCCTTGACAAATTGCTTTGATGCTTTATGATGAAATGGTAAAGGAAAAAATGGTCAATGGATTGAGCAACAAAGAAATGCTACTAGTTTGTAAGATGTCATCAAAAGACGATGATGTGTTCGATTTATTTTTTCAAATATCAGCCTTTTAAAGAGAGTTCCATTATAAAAAAAAATTTAGCATATTTGCTTTTCTGGGTTTCTCTAGAGGGAAGTGGATATGAAGATCTGGTCTGTCTAAAGAGGGCTGTTGTCTTTGCATCCTATAGACAATCAATGGCTTTGTTTGACTTTTTCTGCAGGATGTCCAAAGAGGAGGCTCTAGAGATGATGTAGCGAGTTGTGTGAGGTCTAAAAAGACCAATGCTAGTAGCATTGCACCTGTACAGAGTCTGGCATATTGTGTGAGGACTAAGTGCAGCAGTGGGAAAACATGCTTTGAGTAATACCAGTGCAAAATTGATCAGTGAGAAAGATAAAAACCCGAAACATAGCAGAGATAGTCGGTAAAGCTAAGGCTCATTGCTTTCAAAACAATCTAGAAACCCACCTAAATCAAGGCTGTAGAGCCCATTCTGGGCAGCCATATATAGAGGAAATAACATGCAGAGGTAATCAAACGTGCTCATGGTAAACTGTTGCCTATAATAAGTCTTTGAAGCAGTGCGCAATTCTAGAAAATATGGAATCATACATTAATAAGAATTTACTCTGCAATAGTTTTAAATGTATTTAACCAGGGCTACACAACGACACATCCCTCCTCCAACCCCACGTTTCCATCCCCTGTAGCATTCTTGGGACACAGGCATCCCTAGCCCTAGGAATTTCAAGGACACATCGCCAAAATGCCTTGTTAGGAAGCCCTACGTCGTGGGGACATTTGGCTGCCCCCAATATTGTCTGGGATACCTGTGATATCCCTCAACCAGCCTAGAGATGTTATACTTTAATCAATAAACATTGAACATTGAATCTTGAATTTGATGCATTATGTGAAAGTCTGAACTTGAAGTTTGATGTCATGAATTACTAAACCTCTAAAATTTTGAAATTCCATGCATGCATGAGCATGCACATCACGCACACACACCCACACCCACATCCACACCCCCACACACAGATACATATATCTGTATGTATGTATGAATGCATGAAATCTATTATGCATGCACAAACAAACAAACAAACACACACATACGTAGATTGCCATTCCTAAAAGTTGGCCACCCAGACTGGACATATGTGTGTGCGCATGTGTAACTGTACATACATATATTGCTATCCCCAAAAAATGGCCACCCAGACTGCTGTCCCTGAAATGCTTCCCATGCCTTTCCCATTGAGAAACATTGTGGAACATGGCATTTAACTGGTTTTATACATACAATAAATACCATACATACATGTATATGTACATAAATAGTACATCAATGCATGCTTCATCATCTAGGCAAGTAATCATGAGTTTTTTTGGCTGGCAAGCTTTCGCCACATTTTTTCACTGATTCCCCTGTCCTAAGGCTTTTAAAACACTCAGAGTCCAATTGTTTGACTTGCTGCACCCAAAAACATGCCAGAAATGCAAAAAAAACGTTGTAAAGATGCAATTTTTTTGCCTTTAAAAGCCCTATTCAGCCATGTTGAACACTCCAAAAACATTGGTTTTTTGGTTTTATAAGCATTGTTTTTTGCATTTTAAAAAATTATGAAAATAGTGTGCACCATGAAGGTCTGTGGTTTTGAAGGGCTTCATTCAGGCTACCCCTTGACCTTGCTGGGGGCTTGCTGGGGGTGTTGCCTCTAGGCCCCTACCAAACTCATTTGATACATTTTGTAGGTGTATTTTGCATAAAGTTTATGTTTTTTTCAAAAATTTAAGTGTTTGCTAAGTTGTCGAGTTTAGCTGAGTTTGAAATTTTGGCTTGCCAAGTACACTCCAAATCCGAGTCTATGAACTATGCATCCATGCATACATACATCCATCCATCCGTACATGCATGCATGCATGAATGCATACATAACCATCACCAAAAAATGGCCACACAACTTCTGTCCCTGAAATGCATCCCATGCATTCCCCATCCAGAAACACTATAAAACATAGCATTTAACTGGTTTTAAATTACAGTTTAGATTCTCCTTTAGCCTTGGCCCTCGAGTGTTGGGTGGACCACTACTGAAGTCCATGGAAAAGGTGTCAGAAATGGCTAATACATTCCACAAGCTTTTAATTAGAAGGCTTAGACTAATGAATGCAATCCTCAGCTTGCTCACACATAGAATGCCAATAAAAGTAGCAATGAAGATGTTAAAGGGCCTTTTGTACACCAAAACGTCAACTATATGAGGAACAATAAATCCCTCTTTCATGTGCACCAGAAGTTCTAAAAGATTCTTGAATCCCTTCTCTTTCGTGCCCACCATGTTACAGTTTCTCTAATTTTTTTCAGTTTTTACCTAAACCTCTAGATACTACAGACAACCCTTTAAAAGAAAATACAGCAAACATTCAAATGGCCTGAGAACTGAAAAAAAGATCAGCTGGTGACTTCTTCCTACATTTCAGATTCTTTTTGCTTGCTTAAACTGAACATCATAGACAACAACAAACAACATCAGACAATAGATTATGCACCATAAACATATAATAGTTTAATACAGTAGAAATTCAGAGGGTTTTTCAATATTATTCACAAGAAAAATATTAAAATCAACTTTGTACAACACAATTGCATGTATCACAGCCACTGAGCAGAGAGATAATGAAGCATTCTCCAACTCTTAATAACCTACCAGATCCTCCAGCAGCTATAAATGCAAGGCCACGCCCAACTAACTTCTGTCTCAAAATGCCCTGGCATTACAGAAGCATTGTTAAGTAACATACAAAAACTACAGGTTGAAAGTTCATATCTCTATGAAGAAATCAATATGAGAAAATCAGTCATGACATATAATGCATGAGTATGAATAATCAGCAATGGATTACCTCGCCACCAAATATCCCAGGACGAGCTCTCCTATTGACCATAGTTGTTACCGTCACATCATTGAGTGAGCAAATGAATGCATCTGGCTGCAGTGATCATTACACAAATTCAGTTTTGAAAAACAAGCATAACAACCTAAACTGAATCCACAAAATATCCAACTTAAGATCAACTTGCAGTCAGAACATAAATAAAAGTTACCTGACAAATAATTTCTCCATTGAAAGTAGCTAGATCAATCTAGAAAAGTTTCCACAAATTAGAAATTAAAGGTTATTCATTGCTAATAGAATTCAACTCAGGTCAAACAAAAAATAAGCATTGCACTCCCTATTTTGGGGAGAACAAGTATAGATGCAGGTAGGTTAAGATCACAGACCGGAAGAATTCTAGAAAGAGATGATGCTGCCACTCCAACAAAACCATCCTGGGATCCCACATTAATGAATTCTGTATTTGCAACACTCTTTCCAAAAACCCATTGCCACATGCCACCACCATTCTCAGGAGGTAAGACATTTTCCATCTGAATGGATCCAGACATATAGCACATTGTACCTGCATTGTATCTTGTTTCAATCCTTAAACGGAAGGATAACTTATATTCTCTACTGAAGCATCCAAAAAACAAGAAAACTATGTTCAATTCTTAAACCTCAACACGATATAAATAAGTAATTTTACAAGATAGGAGACAAGAGACAAAAGACAAAAGTATTAGAGCTTGAAACTGCACGAAAACAGAAAAACCAGAGTAATAGTTTTCCAGCATTGGTATCTAATAAAGCTCAAAGCAAGACATCCTAGGGTTGAGCCAAAACCCATCAACCCTTGGATCAAAGGAAACAGAAAAAGAAGATGGAAGGTTTTTCAAGACACTGACAATGACAAGGATCTCCACTTTATGAAAATGTCTATAGTGAAAGGAAAGAAAAATAAGTCCCAAATTACAAAAAATAATGGCATTGGTTGTGAAACAATACCAGCCTTGGCAAGAACTTTCTCCTGTGGTTTCAACATTATCTGCACAACAAAGGTACCCCTTTTAATATGGCTAGTATAAAACAAGAAATTCATGTGAATTACAAGAGAAATACATAGATAATAGAATGCTTCCAAGTTTAGACCTGCACTATTTGAGCTTCTCCACCCAATATCTGAAATGGTGTTACTGTTGCTTGTGGACTCTGTAAGACAAATTTTGATTGAGTCATTTCACAAGTCAACTTTAAATTCTAAAAATGTTTGTGCTAATATCATAGAAAGAAAATGAAATATAGTGACATAAAAGTAAAATCATGGCATAGAGGCACATCAATGCATGCTGAAATAAAATCTTAACAAGAAGTTAAATAGCACATTCATTGACCAAAACTTACAAAAAACATATATAGATCATTCAAGAGAAAATACCCCATAAAAATGCAACATAATCATTACTAAAGAAACAGAGGTCATACAAAATTTCAAGAACAACCTTATGGTGAGCAATATTTAATATTTATTTGTCACTTCCTTTTCACAAACAAGTCTTTCAATGCTAGAGAGAATTCTGACAAAACTCCTTAACTTATTCACCCAAATACTAGCTGATAGAAGCTACTTGACATTTTTCCTACATGCAAAATTCTCAATATAGTTGCATTTCTTCCTTGCATGCTCCATTTTTTTTCTGTCTGAAGATATTTGCTGATAGTAATTTTTTGCTAAAATTGCTACTCCTCTCCCATATGTTTCTTGACTGTCCAAAATTCCTTCCCCTAGCAAGCATTTCAAATTTTCAATACCCCAAATCATTTCCTATACCACATTTTTAGGCGCTTCCTGGCTGTTTCCATCTGGAATGTCCTATCCAATGCAAACAACAAAACAGATTTATTTTATTGGATGGTATCATACCAAAAAAGAGTAATGAAAAATGTGTCAATAATCTTATGACTGCTTAGGCACATTTTATCTACCAATTAGTAAAACCAGAAACGTTAGGTTCAAAGAAGACTTAAGGTCTTGTCTTAGTCATGTCTCTTAATTGGTAACATTGAAGACATATGAATCTGTACAGTGTAATATTTGACAGAATAATTACAAGTACGGTGACTTTGTATAGTATATCATAACTTCAGAATCTAGACCATAATAGGGTGTTTTGCCAACACGGTTGGAAACTTTGTTTCCATGCAGCATAGCAATAAATATTCCTACCAAGTGAGGGTAGATCATATTATGTTGCTGTAAGTTGAAATAGGCAAAGCATTTGTGCATGAAGCCTTGATGATTCAGTGTTTAATCCTTTCATCATCAATCAGAAGGTTTATAGACTAATGGTGAAATTACAAACTCAGATAATTGAGTGATAACCTAAGAAACAACTCTAAAATGAGAATGATTCTTATACATGTTATTTAAAAGGCATTAATTAACTACTGAGCTGAATGTACAAGGGATTCATGTTCTGTTAAGCTGAAGCCAGTGTTCTGTATGATTGTGGCACTCACCCTTTGGAAAGGGACTTCCTCATAGGTTTAGGGCTTTAAGCTAACCATCACATGCACCTAGAGGTATAGGTTTGTCAAATGAGTTAATTTTAAACTCACTCAGTGCTTGCTTGAATGTGCATCAACAGCTGATAAACAACATTTTTAAACTCCCAGCTTCTTCGCCAAAACAAGCATCGAGGATGAAGCCTCTCCTATCCCAAAGGTACTTTATATCAAATGGAGGTTGATAAAGAATATTATGGCTCACCTCACCATCTCATTTTTGTAAATCGCATTATTCTTCTTTCTGTGATTGTTTAGTCAAAAATGTTTACTGCTCTGAATAGAAAGTATGTATTTGTTTCTTGCACACCTCTTATAATTATCGAAGGGATAGATAGATTACATACTATTTTTATGTTAATTAAGGTTGAATTCCCTAATATATGATTTAGTTTTAAATTTTTCAGTTGTCCACATGACACATATTTCACCATTGTTCAAATTCATAATCACAAATTCACAATAACCCTTGAAAATTGTAAAGGACAATAGGATATATTTCTTCAATTTAGATGACCTCATTATCTTGTGCCCTTGTCCACCTTGATTTTTTCCCATTTTTTTGTTTTCAAACTCTAAAGACAATTGCTTCAGAAATTATTTTTCTTCATGAGTGTCACACTTGGATATAGCTGGAATTTCAAAGAAAGTTCCTATCGTCTATTGATCCACTGATTCACTTAGAATATCAAAAATCCTTCGAATGAATGATCTGAAAGGGAATTTTTAGTGACCATTTTGCCAATCAAAATCAGGCTATATGGGCAACATTATCATCAACCCATTCACCCAAAATTTGTGACTTCTCAATTATTCTCACCTTTATTTGACCCAGCATTGATTTTATTTTAAAAAAAGCATAGGACTCGCCATATTTGTTAGCCATCTTTGAGCCTGAATTGCCCCAATTTTATAGCAAATGCTTCTTACTTTTTTGGATTTGCCCTTGTTTTTTAAATAATCTTTGCCTCTCAATGGGAAGATCATTAGGAGTGAGTTGGTGGTCCTTAGTCCTCCTCTTCTAAGTTCTTTACCCTATATGAGCACATATTATTTGGTTCTCAAAAATGAAAGGCGACCAATAGATGGGAGATGACTAAATATTTTTAGTTACACATCACCTTCAATCACTCCCTTTTATGGGCATGTACTATTTGAGGCCTAAGGAAAAACATAAACCACCAAATAGATATTTGATCATTGATTTAAATCATGCTTTAGGCACCCTTTCTGTCAAACAAAAACCAATATTCTTAACAGCCCCACCTAACCCAAATGACTTGTGAGACATTCTTACGACCCTCAAAACAATAAGAAAAAGTGATGCCACGGTTTGTTAAAAATCATTTTTATTTTTATCACTTAAAAAAATTAGAAAAGAAGCACCTTTTTAATGTAAGAAATATATATTGTTGTCAATCTATAATTTGATTTCCCAAATAATTACCAGTGTTCCATAGAGTTTCAAAACAGGGGAGCATGTTTCTGTGATGGCAAAGTTCTTCCCAATATTTGGGGATGGCAGCTGACATGACATATAATATTTGAAAAATTATTAAAAGAATAGTAAAATAAATTGCAACTTATCATTTATGTAAACAATTTGACAATCAATTGAACCAAAATTTTGAATAGCTAGATAAATTGAAATGGTTTATATCCTTGTAGCATTACTCAGAATTGGGATTGACTCGACAAACCAAAAGTATGAATTGAATTTGATTAATAAGGTTTTGCTTTTAATTGGAAAAATGGTCTAGAAAAAAAATGCTTCTATGACCAAAGTAGGGCTCTTGAGACAGCAGTTCTGAGCAGGGTCAAGGGGCAGCACTCCTCACACATTGCATGTCACAGTACAGGGTGCACTCCTCATCACTAGAACTACTAAATCCCTTTTTCTCCTCCTAAATCCCCATTTCTTTGCCCATTTTAAGCTGGTCTTTGACAAGAAATCTGGAATGGAATAAAGCATTAACAAATGTACTAAAGCTTAAGTGGTAAAAGTAGAAATTTATAATTTATCCAATTTGAGGGCAATAGGCATGCATTGGTAAAAATCAAAGTTGAAGTGATTGATTCTTAAATCTAATTGCAATTCAAGGTTTGAAAAAATTAAAAATTAAAAATTAATTGAAATTAAAACTGAATGAAGAGGATAGTGTAAAAGTTACAAACATCTGAAGGTGAGGGCTGCGCAGTTGAAGAGGTGGAATATCCTCATCCTCTTTTATTTATTTTCTTCTATGATTTCACTTCACCTACTTCCTAGGAAATAGTAATGAGGATTCAGAAACTTTCAAGCATTTACAAAAAGAAAATATACAGAGCATCCCCAGGCTGTTCCAGGAGCATCCACTGCATTGCAAGTCCATCTCAGGGACAACCACCTCTTCAGGTGGCACCCAAAGTAAAGATGGGGGAACATTTTGTCCCCATCCCAATGTCCGCTGTCTGCATTCCAGGTTCAGACCAAAACACCAAGGACACAATGCAAACACTGATAATTACTACATTTTTAAAAAATGGAACAAATAGCCAAACATTCTAATCCTAAATATTGATTTCACCAATGAGTTGTCAATGACTCAATAGAATAGTAATTTTCAATATATGATTCACCAAGAAATTATATATTTTATCAGGGACCCTTTCTTAAAATATACCTTTACTGATTTTGACTAGGCCTATGAAGAATGTGAAATTTTCTACAAAAGTGGTGCAAGATCCATTGAGATCGAACCAGATGTGCATCAAAAAGATCTAGATGGTTGAACAACCACAATGAATGATTTGATTATACAGATGAATGGAGAATATCTGTCAAACTTTGGGATTAGAAACAATTTGCAAGCCAATTTGGAAAAAAAATCCTCGCTGTTTAGAATTTGTTCTTCAATAGAATGGCTCGAAAGTTGAGTCCCCTAGAGCATTACATAGGATGATATTGGATCATCAAACATGAAATGGCCAAAGCGAGACAGCATTCATATCTTCATATAGGCTTGGCATTACAGTTTGCATGACTAGAATGGGGAGTAGTTGTAGTAGAACAATCTGCCTAAACATTCACTACCAACTGTTGGGAAATTTTCCTCTCATGGTATAATTATAGCTTAAAATGCATCTGATTCAACTCATATTATCCATAATTTTCCTTTTAGGTTTCAATTTGATATCTCATCTATACTAAAGTTTCTAATCTAGCCTTTAGTTAGATCACAAGAAGGTACTAAAGTAAAATCAAGACTGGTAGGTTTAGATTTTTAATCTAATTTTAAGACTAGAGATTATTTCCTCACCTAAGCCAAAATATATTCCATGCAGATGCAAGTTTCACATATGGTAATTAAAGGGAACATCACACTTATGGTAAAGGCAACCTTTCAGCTTGAAAGGTATCTGACATGGAAACCTCAAATTATATGGGTTTATTTTACCAACCATATCCAGTAGCCAAAAAAAATATTCTCCAAAAGGTCCAGTTTGCTTCCACAACACTAGATTTCTTAGTTGTTATAGCATTTAGTTAAAAATCATTAGCATCAAAAATAAATGATTCTAAAAGGGTTACATTTTGAGGGCTGCCAAGGACAGGCCCACAGAAAATGTATTAAATTTTTCAAGATTTTTTCAATTAGCAAACCAAATTCAAAATTTGATTAAGAGTTTCCACTCTGGGAAGCCACAAAAGCAAACCCAAGGTGTATGCAAAAACATAGAAATGAGTAAGGCAAAGCTACATGGATATGTGTATAAGTATTAAAGCAAGGTATTGTATCTCATGTTCATAGAATATGCCTTTAGAGAACTTTGGATACAATATGGATGGAATATGGCTTACATAAAGATGTGTACAAAAGTATGTGCAAACAGAACTCCATACACAAAAATTTGTATGGAAATTCTCAATCAAAGCCTTTCAAAATATGAGCTCAACAATTAGTGGGTGTTCGTCTGAACAACCAGTTTCATATTAAACAGTCTATTAGATGAACTGTTTATCTTTACATGCCTGCCTTCCCTTCTAGGGCTTGTGTAACAAATGGAACACAAAAGAGGGGAGATATACAAAAGTGTAATGTCCCTTTTAGATTTTTCTTAAATTTCCTTAAATATAATGAAATCCAGAAATCTGCTCAGATTGATATCAGATATTTGTTGAATTGTTGAATTGTTGAATTGTTGATTTTCTTGAAGTCTACAGCAATTTGATGCAATTGGATGCATTTGGTAAATAACTTCAAATCTGCCTGGGTCAGGGGTTTTCATCCACCAACTTCGCAAGGAAAAGAACAGGATTTTCATTATTTTATTTTTACGCCTATAGGGGTTTTCTCCTCAGGCTGTTAAAACAGTAAGCTCCAGAGGAGATAAAACCAGATATATAAAATTGTATTTGATATTCTTCCTCAATTCTCCTTGCTTGAACCTCTTTAAGTTTATACCCTTCCCCTCCAAGGGACGCAACTCCTCTCATGTCTTTTTTTAATAAGTAAATGTAATTAATATTAAATATTCCTTAAATAGGGTCTGCTCCCTGAATAATCACGCGAACCTGCTGGGAAACTGTTTTCTTTTATGAAATGTAGTGAATGTTGAATGGCTTCTGTTTTCCCTTCATAGACAAGGTGCCGGCCTGTAGAGAGCAATTTGCAAGGAGAAAATAGGCCGTTCCTGATATAAAATTAAGGAGGGGGCATTACAAAAAGAACATAAGACCTGCAGTGAGAAACTTAAAATTAATTGATCAGATTCTTATCAATGGTGACCTGGAAACATGCTATCCAATTCAATACTTAGACAGAGACAGTCTCTTGTGAGATACACAAGTATTATGCAATATGCACACCAATCAAGCCTAAGAAATTTTTAAGAAAATGCAGTTGGCAGAAGCAAAGAGGCCTTGGATTATTTTAGCAAACACAATTGAACAATAAAAAGCCACACTTGGTAACACTTGCCAACATCCTCTTAGCATCTGCCTAATTTGAAGCTTTGAGATGGACAGGAGCATTCTTCAAATAATAATTAATAAGTGAAAGAAGCTTTTGACTGATGTATGTTCATTGTTCACAGGCATAAATGCAAATTGTAAAAGCATATAAAGCATGCAAATGGCTTGACTAGATTGTACAATGAAAGGTAGCCTCTTCGAAGGTGAAGCTTACAAAACGTGCACAAATGGTGTTCTTGCTGACACATTGAGTCTTTTCAAAATATTGACTCAATATTTTATGGTCAATTGACTGTAATCATTGTGGATATGCATCAATTTGACAGAGGCATCATGGCTCGGATTTTTTAACCAAATACAATTGGCAAATGTAAAGAAAAACTCAATACTTTTCTAGTATCTTCGTAGTATGTGCCAAACAGGAAGCTCAGGAACAAGAAATGGAGATTCTTTAAATAATTACCAAAAGCAGTTTTTGCCAACTTATTCACAAATGGTGTCCTGGAGCTCTTGGAAAGCAATTATTATCAAGCATGCACAAATTGAAGGACTGTTAACAAACCGTTAACATTTTCCAGAAAACGCAATCAGCATGTGATTTCAGGTTCCTCAAATTTTGCCAGTGATATCCCAGCATGTGCCAAACTTGAAACTTAGGAACAAAAGAAAAAAGATCCATGAATTGTGATCATAATTTTACATGCTATTGCTAATAGGCATGAAAATAAGTAATTATGTTATTTGTGATAACTATTTGAACGGTCTCGATTGCCTGTAACTGCACTCTTGTGGGCTTTCATGTTTACTTTTTGATAAAGTGTCAAGTGCCGATAAAAAAGAAATATAAGTGGTATTTGAGAGTAGAGAGGTTTTACCTCTCAGACTCTTTGTACAAATGGAAAGTGTTTTATTTCAAACTTGGTTCCTGGGTTTTCTTCTTTTCAAAAAAATCATGATCAAAAAGCCTCCTGGAAAAAGTTTATTTCAATTTTGATTTTTAGTTTTTCTTCCTTTTAGTTGATTTGTGATGCCTATAATTCACAACAATCAGTTAGTCATCCCAGCATTCCTCATGGCGATAATAGAAACTATCCTTCAAGGATTTCATATAGATACACCAATCATTCTTAAATAGATGCAAGAAATTAAAATTAAAACAGTTAAGGCTCTCAACATTACAACCAGTTTTCCCTGGGGGAAAACTTTATTACTACACATGGATCCTTTTAGAAGGGTTGTTTTTTAGTTGGTACAGGGAGCAAATTGTGATGAAATAATTTGCCATGTTTTCTTAACAATAAACAAACTTAAAGCACGAAGATATAGCTTGGCTTAGTATTTTTGAAGCTATAGAAGTGGTCTTAATATGAGCCCAAGCATATCATATGGAGAAGGCTGTGTAGACAAACTACAAGATTATATTTGAAAGCTTAAATTCATAAATAAATGTGATTCCTTTCAAAAATATTTGATGCCATTAATGTTATTGACAATCTCCAAGAGAAAGCCCAAGAGTCGGCTAACAAACAAGTTATTACTCAGAGCACTCTAGACTGTGCTGCTGGTATCCTTGAGGAGATAAACAGCCCTCCCTTTCCTCCTTTTGATAAACTCCCCTGCCAACTTCTGGTTCTGGAGGGAGGTTTCCTGGTTGGGGGGAGGGCTTAATGGAGAGCCATATTCAGAGTCTCATCTCCCAAACTCGAGCAACTGTTGACTGTTTGGAGGCTAAGGTTAATCGGCTCAGGATTCTTCTGCCAATGAGCATGGTCCTATGTTAGTAATTAGTTGTCCGTCTTGGCTTTAATTGGTACTGTTATATGCAGTTTATATAGTCTTCTGTTATAAACTTTGGTCATATTTTGTTACTTAAGAAGTTCTTTGAAGCTGTGATATATAATATTCGTGCTACTGATGTTGCTCTCCTAAGCACATACTCTGTACATTTTGTGAACTTTCCCACTATATATATGGTGGGAAAGATCAGAAAATTACAAAAGAGGCTAAAATAAGATATTATTTGCTTCATTTTGATAATCATATATACACCATAAAGAGCCTAAAATAGATATTATTTGCTTCAAAATGATAAATTATGATTCATCAATTATAGCAAACACCAATGAACTTTATTTTTACTCGCCCTGTGATCTGTAATCGCTCAAGATATTCTTAACACAATTCACCAACGGAGAACTTAATGTTCAGAATGCTCTCTCATTGCTATCATACCAAGTTCTGACCTTCAAGAGTAGCAAAAACAAACTGAAACCATGCTCCAATTAACAGGAATCCAAGCTGCGGCAATGAAAGTTGTACATAAAAAAAAAATTCTGCTACACAACCACACACATACATTCAACAAAAGATGCCCTGGTGAAATCCACTAATCCACTTTGCAAAAGTTATAGCGAGGAAAAGACTGTACCTTATGTTTCCTTCAAAGAATCACCAATCAGAATGCAAATTGCAGAAGAAAGGATCTCAAATGGAGCAACACATGATTGGGGCTCAATCCTTATGGCTCCTACACCAATCACACACTCTTTGCTGTAGTGAATTTGTTGAAAAAACATCCTATGCTACTAAACACACCATGGAACT
>VDFB02160346.1:0-43338 GCA_007258455.2 Sequoia sempervirens | reverse complement strand
AAATCATGTTTTATTAGTGTGTTGATGTGGCATCACATGATTTGTTTCCTTTTAGATCTAAGGAATACATATTATTCAATTATTGGTAGTTATCATCAACACTAGCAACTTTAAAGTCACGACTATTGGTTCAATATTGTCAAAAATATTGGGCATTAAATCAACAAATGCTATCACAACTATTGGAACATGGAAGAGGGTTTGTTGCACATCACTTGAAAGGTTATGAAGGGTCTCTTTTTGTAAAGAATTAAGCTTTAACTTGCTAGATGGGCTAAACTCTTTATTCATTTTCAAAAAAATATGTACCAATTTAATTTTTAATTTTAATATTAATTAATCATCTAGGGTTTCCTTTTTATCTCGGGTTGAAAAATTCATTATTTTTTAACTTGGCTGGAGATATATATCCCACATTGGTTGTGTGTGAATTCTTTTAGCCATTTAAATACCTTCTGTTTCACATCTATTGTTGTGAACAAGTCTCACAGATTGTGAAGAGGTGGTCTCTTGCGTGTGGTGATTGGTGTTGTGTGCTTGGCAAGTGATTTGACATGGAAACCCAATAAGGTGTTTACTTTTTTGCTCAACTTTTTTTATATTTTCAACCCTCTTTTGCATTATTGCTTCCTGAAGTATTTTGGAAAGGCTTTATTTGCAATATTTGGGAGTTTCTAATTGTATTTGAAGGTTGCATGTCTTTGTAAATTCAGAGAATTATCTTATCATTATGGGTTTTTCATTTCACCCTTCTCTAATCATCTTGAAAAGGGGGAACTATACACAATGAATAGATGGCATCTTGAAGAATTTGCGATGGCTTCATCTTTTGCCATACCTATATGGTTTTGTTCCTCAAATTGGTACTTCTTGGAGCAAGAAGTTTTTTTGGCATTCCAAAATAGATCATGTTTTTGAAGTGATTGCTCTTCATGTTGATGATAACACATTGAGTTTCATTGATGAAATTGAGTGTCCACGTGCTCTATGGACCAAAATTTGGGATTTATATGGAGATCCCAATACTCCACCCTTCCCAGATGATCCTGCTTCAGATTTTCTTGTACCTCTTGATGATTCAAATAATATACCATATGACTATGATACACTACAGGAGTTTGCTTCTTTGGAACACCTTGCACATCTTGATGATGAGGATGATGAGGGTTCCACTCCTACTACAAAGATACTTGTTGAGCCTTCACATTCATTGGTTGCTACTTTCCATGATCCTAATCAACAGGATGTATATTGTTTTCCAGACCCACCTCATTGGGATACTTATCTTGTAGACATATCATTCTTGTTTTTGGAGACTCACATTAATGATTTGGAAGACACAATTGATGATGTTCATCTCCTCTTTGAAGGAGTTGATTTCACTACTTTGGATGTGATGAGGGAAACCTCATACCCTCTTTTTCTTTCTTCTCTTCTAGTGTCATAGTTTGGTATTGAGTTGGACTATTTTCAGCAGCATTTGAAGGAATCTTTGTCTTTGGAGATTGATCCTGATTTGATTATGATATCATTTGGCATTGAAATGGAGCCATTTGAGCATCCTTCAAAGACTTCATACTTCTTGATGCTTCCTTTCTCATCTCTTGGTTTGGAGCTTCTTCATACACCAATGGATTGGTTTCTTCCCAAGGGGAGAAATATTTTTTGCAAGCATTGGATAGTGTTTTTTCTTCATGCATGAACCATTGGCATATGAGCTTTCTGGGGATATCTCCCCAGCCCTCCCGCGGGGATCCACGATGCCCAACGGGGTCCTTGTGGTGGATTGAGTCCATCCATGATCGGCTTTGAAGCTTTTCTTTCTCTCTTGAGGGCTTTTTCCTTATCAGGAGTTTTTTCCTCCTTTTTGTTTAGATTGGATTGTGCTGCACTACTGTTGTCAGGTAACATCCATGATTTTCATTTTGTGTTCTATTCTCCCTTTAAGTTTCAGAAAATTTATGGGGTTAGTGAATTTAAGTTTCTTCACTTCAGGTGATGACGGATCTATTTGGAAAGCCCGGTGTTTTCCTGGAGTTCCACCTTTCTCATGGTTTTAAAAGTCTATACAGTATGTAAATTAATTATCTCATTTATTGACTCTTGTTTTGGTAAAATAGCCTTTGGCTTCTCTCTATTTTGTGAAGGTTATTTTCTGCAAATGATCTTCTTGGGTTATTCTCTCTAACAATATTTAATGTCTAATATAATGTTAAGAAAGTGATCAATGATGGTGTCATACACCATATTTTCCTAAAGAAGGAGGAGATTATCCCCTAAAGAAATAAAATAAGGGGAAAAGAAAGGGAAATATGCATCATAAATAGTGTTGTGAAGATGATAATAAACACAAGATATGTGGACCTCATTATCACTTTTCAAATAAGAATTACTAAATCCATCAAAATAGAAATTATCAACAATAATAGGAGAGTTTATATGATAATATTTATCATGAGGATTGGAAATGGAAGAGGTAGAAGGTGTATCTGTGGAGAGATCAATAGAATATGGAGAAATAGGGAAGGCTAAATCACCACCGAATGCATGGAATAAAGCATCATCATCATATATCTTGTGAGAAAATATAGAAAGGGAGGTAAGAAAGGAAGAAAACATAATCATGGCATTGAGAGATAGAAGAAGGAAAATAATTTAAAAATTTGGAGATAATAGGATGGAAGGAAACGGAAATAAAATATTATGAAAGATAGGTATAATTATGTAAAGGTTTGATTTGGTTTTTGACTTAATTTTAAGAAGAAAAAGAAAGAAAAAAGAGAAAAGGTTTAGGTACGAAATGGTTGAGTTCACCAAAATAAAAGATAAAATATAAAATACATTAATTTGAAAAGGGTATTAAACTATCTTACATGTGCATTAATTGAATTATAATAGTATTACTTTACATTGATTAAAAGTGTAAAAACTTAGGAATAAACTAAATAATAGTCTATTTTTCCCTTCTTCTAATTGAAATAAATAATAGTTCAATTAGATTACATAAAGGACATATGCTAAAAAGATGGAAGAGCTAAAGAATCTAGAAAAAATTTGATTTTGATAGAAAATGAATAAACAAAAAATCAATGCTACATGATTTTAATTGTTTTTTTCATGAACAAAGCTGAATTATAAAGAAAAATAATAAGCAATATAAGTGGGCTTTTGGATTCAACTGTGTATATTTTTAGATCGAATTTCGGATCATACCCAATGATACATCATGAGGAAAGAGGAACTTCAAAAAAGAAGAAATAACAAAAGAAATACATGGAATATGTTGTAGCACAACAGATTACAACCAAGGACGAAACTGAGAAAATAACATACAACATCCGAATACAAGAATAACAACTTTCTAGTCTTGAACAGCTCTATTGACCCTTACTGACATTGACCAGCAACATGTATTATGCTAATATAAGAAGGCTATGACGACTAAAGCCATATTCAGGTGTAGCTCTGGAACTGATGGAGCAGTAATTAAGCTGAAGAAACGCCCACAAGAGCGGAAACAATTTTGATAACACCAACCACGATTTTCAAGGAGTCGCCGTCAGTTTCATCCTGGTCTTCAACAACATCTTTATCTCCAAGAGGGCTTTGCAGATGACCCTGCAAATCAAGTTTTGCACAGGTCAAATCGAGAGTATAGGGGCACTGCTGACAGGCATATCTCCAACCCCGACTGCTCTGATTGCAGAAGTTGCAACTGTATTTTTCCTCCCCAGATTTGAAAAGTTGGAGAGGATGATTTATATGCCCGCCAAAGTTGAAATTCAGGGGAAGCCTGATGCACAGAGGGTGGAACCTCAGATTACGAGAAGGAGATTCGAACACGAAACCTTCGATTTCTTTCTTGCAGGCGGTGCAGTTGTGAGTGAGAAATGTCTTGCGACGAAATTTTAACTTATCTCCAGCGTGAATGGAATTTTCATAGACATCAGGCAGTTGGGCACAGTGTTGATGCAACGCAACGTCCCCGCACTTCTTGCACATGAATCTACCGTTGCCTCCTTTCTCTTTGCATCCGCTGCACTTGTAACGCCCTCCGTCAGAAAGCCAAATCAGCTCATGCTTGTGCCGCCTGCTGCTTGCCATGTTTATACGCCCCACACTGTAAACTAGCTTGTCTGGAGCTCCTATTGAGGATTATCTGTAATTTGCTTCTATAAACCATTTGTTTATATAACAAAATTTAACTGTTTCATTTCGTCGGCTGGTTCCTCTGCTTAGTCAAGGTCATCACAGTAGATAGCAAATTCTATACTTTTCAATTGAACAATTGTTGTTTTAGGTAGTTCAGATTGTGACTTCCACAATATGAAAGGAAGTGGACATGTGGGAGGACTTCTGACTTTAAGCACAGATATTGATGGGTTCAAAGAATTACAATACGATTTGGATTCTAAAAGGAAAGGAAAGGAAAGGTCATTTTATAGTCTATTATTTCCACAGTATAGCAACTCAATGAATGGAGGTTTCTAGGGATGGTTATGGGACTACTATTTCCATAGTGTAGCAACTCAATGCATGGAGAGAGATTATTTTCATAGTCTAGCAACTCAATGAATGGAGGGATATTAAAAAGAAAATGGAATAAAAGTTTTTAATGATGTCGATATAAGATTATTATTATAATCTAATAATCTATTTAATCAATGGAAGGATTTCAAATAGATGAAATAAAACATCATTTTTTCTAAAAAGAAAATGTTCAATCTAAGTTCTTCAATCAAATTTATTTGTTTTTATCAAAGCAATCATCTAAAATTTCAAACTAACATATTTGAAAAATTACAAGAAAAGCAATGTTTCTATAGTCCAACTAATTTATGTACTAAGAAAATTCAACCTTTTTTCCTTGTACATAAGTAAATTCATATATTTTTAGAAAAATATGTATATTTATAGAAGATTGTATATAATGTGTGAAAGGTGAGAAAAATACAGATACCACATTCCCACATTTTCTTTTTTTTTGAATTTAAAAAATACGCCTCGATAATGATATCTCTCGGCGTATAATATATATATCTTAATATATTAAGATAGATAAGCTAGTAGCAATCGCGGCATGCGTAAAACATTGAATAAATTAATATATTTAGGGTTATGATTAGAGTTAGCATTTAGGATTATGATTTATATCATGGTTAGGGTTAGCATTAGGGCTAGGGTTTGGTTTAGATTTAAATTATTATGATTAAATTATTATGATTAGGGTTAGGGTTTATTGTTAAGGTTGGGTTTATGGTCATAGTTAGGTGAGAATTATCTTAGGATTAGGGGTAGAATTATGGTTAGGGTCAGGGTTTGGATTATAATTATAACAGGTTTTAGGTTAGGAATAAGGCTTTGGTTAGTGTTGAGGGTAGGGTTGGAATTACTATTAAAGCTTGGATTGGAATTATAATTAGGGGTAAGGTAAGGATTTATATTTGGTCAGGGCTATGGTTTGGGTTAGGGTCAGGGTCAAGGTTAGGATTAAGATTAAGATTAGCATTAGGGTTAGGATTTGGTTTACAATTATGATTATGGTGAGGGTTAGGGTTAGAATTATGATTAGGGTTATAGTTAGCGTTAGGGTTTAGTGTTATACATTGAATAAATTAATATAATTAGGGTTATGATTATGGTTAAAATTTAGGGTTATGATTTATATCACAGTTAGGGTTAGCATTAGGGCTAAATTTTATATCATGGTCAGGATTAGCATTAGATTTAGGGTTAACCATTTACAATTAGGGTTTAGGTTTATGATTATGGTTAGGGTTAGGGTTTAGGCTTATGGTTAGGGTTATAGTTACAATTAGGGTTTAGTGTTAAGGTAAGTGTTAGCATTAGGTTTATGGTTGGGGTTAGAATTTTGTTCTATGGTTAGGATTATGTTTAGGGTTTACATTAATGTTCGAGTTAGGGTAAGAATTATGGTTAGGGTGAGGAAACGGGTAGGATTGGGATTATTATTATGATTATGATAGAATGATAGAATAATAGTTATGGTAGGTTTAAGTTCAAGATTAGGATTACTATTAATGTTAGAGTTCAAATAATGGTTAGGCTTAGGGTTTACATTATGGTTAGGATTATGCTTAGAATTAGGGTTTGGGTTATAGATACACACACACATATATGTGACACATTTAGTATTTCATATAGTTGTGGCACATTCATTACAATTAATTTTTCACATGTATTTTACTCACATCCATTTCAAAACATTATTTAATGCTACACATTTTAGAAAGCCATGTATATTACAAATAAGTAGTAGAACAAAATATGTTACGAAAAGTTAAAATTTAGATTTATGGATGTCTTATCTACTACTACACATCACTTCAATCTTTTCTAAAAAATATTTCTCTTATAATTTAAGTTAAACCAAATTGGTAAACTTTTCTAAAATGAGTAAAATGTTGTAAAAATTTGTCAAAAATTATATCATATGTATTTTCCACACATTTAATATTTCATATATATTTGTCGCACCTCCATTTCAAAAATATCTTTAACACTGCACAATTTAATAAACCACATATATGAAAAATAATATTTTTGTTCGTTGAACTTATATAAATCAGAGAGAAAATATATGTTTCACTACAACCAACTTGAATAACTAAGAATTATCAAAGGTCAAATAAGAAGTAACTATATGAAAAAAACTTTGTCATAATGATGTAATTACATCACATATTCTTCAATGATGAGATCAATATTGCAACCTTTATTTGTATAATGATCGTGATATACTTCTTTTATCATAGATGGAAATGCAACTACTTTTATAGATGTCTCATTAACTACTTTTGCAACATCTTTCATTTTCAATATTTCTAGTTCTTCAACATTGTCAATCATTAAGGAAATGTGTTCAATATCTTTGACAATTTTTTTGCAAGACTCTAAAAAGACCTTGCACATTTTTCCGCATCAGTTTTAAAAACTTCATTCAATTTTATAGAGGCATTGGGCTTGCAACTATGATTTATGATTCATTCTCTAAAACATCCATAGTTTGAATTCTTTGCTGAATTTTTTTTTTTTAAAGATTAGTATTTAGGAATTATAGAATAAAACTATCCATAATTTGTGATAAAGTAAAAATTGAAATTAATAATGTTTAGTAATACAAACTACAAATAGAATACATACAATGACATAATAAATGTTGATAAATTTTATACAGTAGATGATTAGTTGTGTAAGTATAACTCTAATTTTAACCTTGCCACTAACACTATTTCAAACCCTAACCCTAAACCTAAATCTATCTCTAACCATAACCCTAATTGTAACTCTAAATCTATCCCTAATCCCAGGCCCTAGTCTAATCCAGAGCCATAGTCTTGGCTTGACTCTGGCCCTAGCTAGGCTCTGTCCTGGCAGACTTTGGTGAGTGCCTGGCCCTGGTGGAAGTAGTGTGCCTAGCTCTCATTATGCCCTAATTCACAAAACCAGCCTCATTTGAGGTCCTAATGGTGTGTGTTGGCCCTAATTGAAGCCCTAGCTATGGCACAAGGCCTAGCCATGCCCTGTCACCAGTTGTAAAGAAACTCTGGCCTGGCATGGTGGCAGCCTGGTTGGACCCTCACACAACTTGTGATTAGAGCCCTGTCCTAGCCTAGCCACCAATGTGTCATGAATTGAAGCCTAGCCTAGCCTAGCCTATTAATGATCATGATTAGACCTAATCCTAACCTAATTCTATATCCTAACCATAGCCCTAACCTTATATCTAATTAAGCCATAGCCTTAATCTTGGTATGTCTAATTGAACTCTAATCCTAACCCTAATTCTAATTGATTTCCAACCCTAATTAAATGATATTGCACCCTAACCTTGATTATATTCTAACCCTAACCCTAACCCTAACCCTAACCCTAACTCTAACCCTAATTAAAGCTTTATTGGATCCTAACCCTAATTAAATCCTAAAACTAACCCTTATGCTAATTGAACCCTAACTCTAACCTTATTTGAATCTTAGTAACCCTAGTCCTAGTCCTAATTGAATTGTAACTATAAGCCCAACCCTTGTTAAACCCTAACCCAAATTGAGGCATAATCCTAACCCTAATCATAGTCTTAAGTGTATCCCTAAAGCTAACCCTAATGGAAATGATCATTCTAACCCAAATCACAACCTTTATCATAACCTTAACCCTAATAATAATCATAACATCAAGCTTTAACCTAGAACAATAAATAAAACCCCAAGCTCTATCTTAGAATGATAATTGAACACAACCTTATACATAACCCTTACCCTAATTGTAACTCTAACCTTAACACTATTTAAACCCTAACCTTAACCATAGTCATAATTTTATATATAACCTTAATCCTAATTGAACATTTACCCTTATTATGTACTCTAAGCCTAACCCTAATTAAATCCTAACTCTAATTAAACCCTAATCCTAACCTAACCTTTATTGAACCCAACACCCAACCCTAATTAAGCTCTAACCATAACCCTAATTTAATTGTGATCATAACTAAACCCTAACCCTTACCTAAATTAGACCTTAAGCATAACCCTAATCCTATGTTTAATTCTAACCTTAACCCTATTTAAACCCTAACCTTAACCCTAGCCCTAACCTAGAACCATTATTGAAATGTAACTCTAATTAAACCCTAATTCTAATTGAATCCATACCCTATTCCTAATTAATCTTTAACCCTAACTCCAATTGTCATCCTGATCTATCTTCAATCACCTAAACCTTCCAAGCTTTATCTTAGAATTTTTATTAAACCCTAACCTAATTTAATCATAATCATAATCATATCCATCTCTCTCTATATACATATATATCTCCCTCTCTATATACATATACATATATATATCCATCTCTCTCCATATACATATATATCCTAATTTAATACATGTTTGTACCTCTCTCTCTCTCTATATATATATATATATCCCTCTCTCTACCTCTATATATAACTTCCTATATCTTTCTATCCCTCCATAGATCTCCCTCTCTTTCTCTCCTTCTTTATATCTCTATTTATCTCCTCCATCTCCATATCCATCTTCATCTCTATCTCTATCTTCCTTTCTATCCTCTCTATCCACTATATCTCTTTCCCCTATCTCTCTCTCTCACCCTATATCCACCTATCTATCCTCCTCCCTATTTCCTCCCTATATTTATCTATATATTTCCTCTCTAAACTCCCTATTTCCTTCCTCTATATGCCTCTTCCCCCCCTCTATCTCCCTCCCTCTGTCTCTGTTACTTACATCTCTATCCGCATCATTTTACATCTCTTCCCTCTGTCTTCCAGTCTCCTCTCCACTCATCTTTGTAATCATTGTAATCTCCTTCATCAGTCATCCCATCAAATCTCCCATATCCCCACTACCTCTATTTATCCTTCCTCCCCTCTTTCCATTGTCCTCCCTCTTTTGTCTGTCCCTCTTTGTCTCCTTCCTCCCTCTATATTATTTATCTTTCTTTGACTCCTCTATATCTTTCCATTTGTATCCTCCATCTCCTTCCTATCCCTCTCCTTTCTCCCTATCCACTCCTTTCTATCTTCCATACTTCCTCCTATCTCTATTTTTCATCTTCCTCCTCCCTCATAATTTATGCATGGCTATCTCCTCTCTCTTGTGCATTACACATCCTTGTTCTCCTCCCTATCAGTCACCTCTGTCTGTAATCTGTCTCTGTCTCTGTCTCATCTTGTTAATCTCCGTGATATATCTGTAATCAACCACATCTCTACCTCTTATATATCACTCCCTATAACTTTTTCTTTCTATCCCCCCTCATTCTCTCCTTGCCATGCTCCATATCTCTCCATCTCTATATATTTACATCTTCCATCTCTTTCTATCCCTTTATCCTCTCTCTCTATTTGTCTCCCTCTCCTCTCCATATCCCTCTCCTCCAACTCCATCTCCATTTCCATTTTCATTTCCATCTCTATCTCTATCTCCTTACCCCTTTGTCTCTCTCTTGCTCTTCCCCCTATATCTCTCCCTCTCTCCCTATTTGAAGCATAACATGAGCCTATTGGTAATGGAGCTTGATTATCTTCCTAATTTAGAGGCTTTTTTTTTAGTTGTGTGTAGAACCTTCTAAGCACGGATGCATAATTGATTTGAATTTGTCACTTTTCTATTGAAATTTGAGACCTTTATTGCATAAACATCATTTTCTAAATGAACTACCAATTGACCTCATGTTTACTACACAAATGTATATAAAAAACATACCAAAATTTTCTCTAATTTACCTTCCACACATCTTCGGCATACCCATTGCACACCAAAGTGTGATTGCTAGTTTTAAATTGATTTTAGATGTGATCTTATAATGAAAGGCCTTATATTAGACTATATATTTAAGTACAATAGTTTTTTATTTTAACTCTATATTAGACTATAAATTTAAATACAATAGTTTTTTATTTAGAATTTTAAAATACAATAGTTTTTTTTAATTTTAACTCTATATGAAGTTTTCAATCATATTGTATGATCCATATTCAATAATATAGATTTTCAAATAAACATACCAAACATAAATTCCCTTGTTTAATGATTTCCCTAAGAACAAAATTATTCCCACCATTCACCAATCAAAATATATTCAATCACTTTAATAGTTAATATATAATCATTGAAATCCATTACCTATATTTTGAATTTCAATTAATTAATATTTACAGTCAAAGCCATACTTGAATTTTAATTAATTAATATATATGGTCAAACGTGTATCTAATTTGCACACTTCTGAGCAACTTCCGAGTTCCCACGGATTACAACTTTCATTGGGCTACTGAAAAGTCATGGAAGTTGCGCCCCTGTTTCCCTAGAGCAGCCTGTCAACTTGCAACTTTGCCTTTGACGGAGTGGTTCCAATTTCATTGTCCTCTTCCTCAGCTCCGACTTGTACGTTACGAGATTTCCTCGAAACAACACCCTACGTGAAGATAAACTTTTATTCTCCTACTTAAGCTCTACAAAACCCAATCCCTCTATCCATCTCTTCTTACTTCTGGTCTGTTGCTTTTTCTGAGCACTGTTCATTTGACTCTTGGGGTGTGCCTTTTTATGATCCATCCTTTTTTTTTTAATATGTATCTTTATATTTGAATTAATATAGATAGCTGCCTATTCATCAAAAAAAATTCATGTTTGAATGAAATCTGAACATAGACTTAAACATCTCAATCATAGTGATTCTACAGTTGTATGGTGTTTGTCGAAAACTGAGATTAAGGATCCCCTTTTAATTTATTTCCTAATCCTCAGTAGAAATTTCCATAAAGAATGGAGTAAGATCATTTGCAACAGTAGCGCAATGCCCACGAAATTGGTGAGGATGGTGGTTGCATCAGAGAGCTCCATATGCATAACCTCATTGAAATATGTCACGAGGTTTATATTAATGGCTAGAAAAGACATGATCTCAAATAACTGCATCACTGCAAATCATGAAACACAATTCAGTAAAAAATACTGTAAAATACCAGCGTGTGTATACCTTCACCCCTTTACATATAGAAGATTATATGTAGAAAGTTATATATATAATATAAAGGTTTAAAAACTATATATAAAGGCTTGTACATATACACTTTTATATATATATAAAGGTTTAAAAACTATATATAAAGGCTTGTGCATACAATTTGGTGCATATATCTAGTAGTTTAATTTTTTTGCATTCTAGTTCGTCATTTCTATAGGTCTCTTAAGAAAAATCATCTCTAATGGACCTAACATATTTTTTCTATCATTTCTCAAGATGTTGGCATGTTTTTTACCTATTTTTACATTGAAGGTATTCCCTTTGTGAGAGGGAGCAATCTAATTTGGTGTATCTATAGCTATCATGACATATGTATCAATGTAATATAATTGAATGTATCACATCCATCTATCTCCATAGACACCTATTGTGTGTTTGTACATATCTCATCAACCGTCTATAAACACATGTTGCTTGTTCATTATTTTCAAGAGTTTTTTTCATGTGGAGAAAATTGTTGCAACAATTCTTGTAGTCAAGATAAGTGGGATTTTCTCTATTATATTTTCCAAAAAAAAATCACAAAATTTATGTATCCTTAATTTTTTATATGTTGGGATATGATCTCCAATGTAATATTAGCCCACTCTCTATTACTTAATAGCATGGTAATTTTCTAGTTAAATATAAAATAAAAATTTAAAGATTGAGAAAAAGAATAACATAGAGTGTGGTTGCTATTCTAATAGAAAAACACTACATAGAGAGAGCTATCTAATAATGTTTAATACAAATCCATGTAACTAAAATATCATTATAATATGAAATTAAGCTTGGCATGTAATAACATATTTGGATAAATAACAATCTATTATTTAGGAAAATCCACTATTACATTAATTCAATAAAAAAAAAATATACCTAAGTATTGGGGTGCATGTGGAGGTGGATAGAATTCCTTACACATAAATTCAAGGCCATCTTGAGCTCTACTAGCCAACATAAAAAAAAATTGTAAGTGAACAACAATTTCTTCTTTAACTTTGTACAATGCAACAAATTGAGCCACTAGATAGCCATTCCACCGTATGGTATATAGTATATTTTTATTTTTTTCCTACTTATTTAAAGACAAATGCATATCCTATAATCATTACATTCCATGGAATGACATCTCTTTGAGGAGTTATGTCAAATAGGTAAGGACCCTATTTACGATTTCACATTTTGAATACATGTACACCAAGGAAATTACATATATAGACTAAGTAATTTTAAGTAGTATCTTAATAAAAATCTATGTATCTAAAATACTTGATAATGGATAAAATTTATATCTTTAATTCTTAGTGTTATTAACTTAAAAACAATCCACCAAGGATTAAGTTTTGTTAAATTCAAATTCTAGAATCATTCTAAAATAATGAGATCTAGATAATATTCTCAGTGACTTTGGTGGAATGAACACCCTCCACTTCTTGGAACTAAGTCAAAAGAGGTTGATTATTTGTGCACCTAATGTATAAAATTGGCACTCTTGAAGAAAGAGGCAATTTCACACTTAATTTGGACCTATTTTGGTACCCTTGCATTAATTCCCCTTTAAAAATCATCATTTACAGGCCCCTAGGACCCATTATTTTGGATCTTGAGGCTCATTTCACTCAAAAATCATATAAAATCACATAAAGTTATTCAAATCCTCGAAAATCTTGAAAACCCACCTCAAAAATCTAAGGTGGAACTCATTTGCCACCTTGGTTGAATGAGTCCCCTTAGGTGGGACCCATTCGCCAAGTGTGGTGAATGAGTCCCATTTGGGGCCTTTTTCAAATTTGAGCGAGAATTCATCAATTTAACTCATATTTTTGGTAAATGTCAACCTTTGAGATCTAAATAATGGTCAATTAGGTGATAATGCCTATAAAAGCAAGTTCCTAAGTCATTTTTCACAATCTAAGCATATTTCTAAGCACTTTGAGCAAGCATCAAGCATTAAGAGTCTTCAAGCAATCTTCCACAAGAGCATTCTAATTCCAAAAGCAAGCAAAGTTGAAGCATTGGAGCAACATTAGAGTATTTTTCAGGTCTTCAAGATCACTTTTTATCAAGATATAGCATTTTCAAGGGTTGATCATGGATGCCTATGGTGAATCATGATGGATTCTAGGTTGGGGAGATGCAACTAACCATCAAGCCAAACCTAAAGACTTGTTTCCTAAGTGATTCCATCTTCCATTGTCACTCTACATTTCGGCCTAAGGAAAGTACATGAGCATCATTAGAGTTCACTTGGGGTGATTGGAGATCATCGCAAGTGAGTTATTCATCCTTGCATTTCCATTGTTGCATCATATTATTGCACATTAGAATAGGATTGCATCATGTCCTAGATTTCCTAGTATTTAACACATTTAAGGCTAGGGTTTTTATGCACATTTCTTCATTTCTAGCAAGTTTTAATTACCAAACTAGGGGTTTCGCTGAGGCAAACCCCCCATTAGAATATCCATTTGAATTCTATTTTGCAAGTTTTTTTCATAGATTCAGACTTGGAACTCAGATTGGAAGGAAAGGGCAGGTGTTAAATGGTAGAACATAATCTTCAGTTTTTAGAAAAGTGAAACTAGACTGATTCACTAGGAGTGGCATATGATTCCCACTGCAACTTTCTGTCAAATTTGTTTGCAGATTCTAATACCCTTTTCCCCGAAACAGACTCCCATGCAAGAAACAAGATCTGGAACTGATTCACCCAGGTTGGTGAATCAGCCCAATAGCATAAAAAATCTAGATTTCTAGAATTTCAGAGCTATTTCCAGTCTCTCTAAGGTTTACAGGTGCACATCATTTTCATTCTTACCTTTCTGTTCTATTTTAGTTACATTTCTAGAGCATTTTTTAGGTCATTTAACATTGGTTTGCATATCACACTATGTTTTCCAACATTTTGTATTTTCCAAGTTTACACTTGATGGTGAACCCTCATTTTTTGTTATCATTTCCCTAGAACCTTCCCTTTGTCATATTTCAATCTCCTCTGCATTGAAATCTCCAGGGTTTGTTCTTGAGTGAAAGGTTGAAAAATTGGTGTGTCTCAATCCTTTTAGGTTCAAAACTCTAGAAGTGAAAGAAAGTACCTCTCCACCATTTTTCTTCATTTCATTTCGGTGAACTTGCATATAGAGCATCATATTTATGATCTGGAGTGCATTTACATCCTAGATTTAACTTGCATTAGGTTTTGCATTGTTTAATTTGCATTCTACATTTTCAAAATTTGCATTAGTGAAAAGCTCATTTAGCTTACATTTTTGCACTTAAATTCATTGCAAATCACTAAAAAATTGCATTTTCATCCTAGATCTAGGCATTACAGCATAGAAAACATAAAAATCAACCAAAAAAATCTGAAAATTTTGAAAAAATTCCCTACTGAGACTCATTTGCCACCTTGGGCAAATTAGTCCCAGTGCAAAATTTTCACTTCTGTTTGCCTCTGTTACTTTTTTTGTTTCAGTTCAGTTGCTTTTTGTTACATTAAATTCATTAGAAATAGCATTCTTTACATTCATAGCAATTATGGATAGCATTATATTTTTACAAATTTCATTTTCAGTATTAGTTCCTAGTTCACTTAGATCAAATTCATTAGAAAATGAAAATAAAAAATTGAAAACATCAAAAGAAACAATTCAAAAAATGCTTAAATATAGAAATAACATATCATCCAATCCTTTTAGTAGTGATGACTTGGACATGTTAGATGAATCCCTTGAGGACTTCCTCTCACTAAGCTCGTCCACTAAGGCTTGTCATGAAAAACCCAAACCAAGCGAAGTTAACTTACCCCTCAATCCTTTTAGTAGTGATGACTTTGGTATGTTAGATTAAGCCCTTGAGGACTTCATTTCACAAATTCCATCCACTAAGGCTTGTTATGAGAAACCAAAAACATAAGAAGTTAATGTGATCCAACCTCAACTCATCCTTTACCGACCTTCGCATAAGCAACAACCTAAAAACAAGCATGTTTACCCTTAATCCACCCAAGACTAATGTAATGCAGCAACCAGGTCATAATATTGTTTCTCATACATACAACACTAGAAACAATCCACAACAACAACAACCAACCCCAACACCTTTACCTTTACCAAATCCCATTTTTCCTAGGGCCCCATTTAACTTCTCATAGTGGAAAGGAGTATAATATCATTGAACTTAAGAATACTCTTGCAAAGATATCCCTATGGGACTTAATTCATAATTCACCAAACTATCATAGTATGCTTTAAACAGCCTTACAACAAATAGTAGTTCCTCCTAGCACAAATTTAAATGATGAATATAGTTAATGTAGAGATAACATTTCATCAACATGAGCTGCCCCCTTTGGCATTGAGACAAAAAAATGAGGCCTTTATGATCTAATTGCTCAATTTAATTGAATAGGCATAAAAAGGACCATGGTTGATAATGGCTCAACCCTTAATGTCTGTAGTGTGAAACTCTTAGATAAATTGCGAGTAGACAAATCAACAATGCAACTTGACTCTTTATCAATTCAAGGATTTGAAAATGTAGGAAGGCAACCACTTGGTGTGATTACTTTACCTATTATAGTCGGAATGGTCACCTTACAAACTTCTATTCATGTCATGCCTCATGATCTTTCATACATTCTTCTTTTGGGAAGACCATGGATTCATGATCTATGCATGTGGTGCCTTCGACTCTTCATCATATTATGAAATATGTCTATGACAACAAGGTATACTAGGTTGAAATGGACCCCAAGCCTAAAAGTTGCTTACAAGTTGAAAAAGGAAAAACAAGTCCTCTGAGCACATTAATTCCCACATCCAACATAGAACCTTTACAAGAAGACAAACAAGAAATGGAAACAATGTCAAAATTGCTAGACGATGATTGGGGTTCTTTAGAGTTCACACCCTCATTTATGGGAGAATACATAATCACAACAAAAGAAGATGATAAACAAAAACAACCAATGGTCATGCCAACACAGAACTTGGAAGAACAATCACAAACATCTAATGTGTCTACTCTTGAAGAGGATACAAGTTATACAACAAACTTTTATGAGATAGACTACCAACAACCGCCGAACTCAAAAGAAATGGAACAACTTTATGGGAGAGGTTACGAACTTGTGAAACAATTGGGTTACATTGGTAAAGGACGTGGAAAGAAAGAACAAGGCATTTGGGTTCCCATATAGCCTAATACACAAGAGACAAAGACTGTTTTGGGATATTGTCCCTCTAAAATTATAAAAGCAACCAAGAAACCATCATTGAACATCAATACTATCATGTGTAAGCCAAAAATTAACCTCACTATGAAGCATCCCGAATTGCTTGACATGGATTTACCACCATCATGGGAATATTTTGAAGATGATGAAGCCTTGAAACAAATGCTCAGAGGTTATGGTACACCATGTAATCCTCACAAGAAAAAGGTTACATGTGCTATGATAAGCACCACACAAAAATATGGAGAAAACAAGAGTGGTGAAATAGGCATGAACAATGAAGAATACAATCCTGAGTTTCCAAGATCAAATGCATTGCCTTTAGGGGATACAATTGGCATACCAATGGATATAGCTAATAAAGAGAAAGTCATTAAGATCGGGAAGTGTCTTGATGATGAAGAACAGGAGGATACTGCAACCTTGCTCTGTGATTTTCCTGAACTCTTTGCTTGGAAATATTCAGATATGCCAGGAATCAATCCGAAGATAGTAACACACAACATTGTCCTTGTTGAAAATGCCAAGCCCATTCGACAAAAGATAAGAAAAATGAATCCTAAAATAGCTTTGCTTGTTAAGGGTGAACTTGAAAAACTCCTTGACGTTGGTTTCATAAGACCTATAGATTATTCCCCATGGATCTCAAACATTGTTGCAATTGCAAAACCTGACAATCATATTAAATCTTTGAGCGGATGCAAAAATACAACATGATATTAAATCCAAAAAAATGTCTTTGGTGTAGATAGTGGAAAAATTTTAGGGTTTATTATATCTCACAGAGGCATTGAGGTGGATACAAAGAAGATTGATCCTATTGTCAATATGCCACCTCCTAAAAACATTTCTCAACCATGCACATTACAAGGAAGAATTCAAGCCATCCATCATTATTTCGCATCTCTAGCTGATCAAACATTACCATTCATGCATCTCCTTAAAAAGGATGTCCACTTTGATTGGAATGATGATTGTAAACAGGATTTCGAGAGTTTGAAAGAATACCTTGCAACTCCACCTGTTTTACAACCCGTTATGCAAAATAAATTGTTTATACTTTATATAGCCACATCAGCCGATGCTCTTGTAGCATTGTTGGCTCAACAAGATGAAAACGGTAAAGAGCATTTGGTCTATTACATCAGCCGAACCATGATAGATTATGAGAAATGATACACAACAATCAAAAAAAAATGTTTGACCCTTGTATTCACTACCAGTAAGCTGCGATATTATTTACTGAATGTCGAAATACAAGTGATGACAAAATTTAACCCACTTAAACATTTTTTCAATAAAATAAATTTATCGGGATGCCTAGCTAAGTGGGTGATGTTGTTCACCGAGTTTGACCTAAAGTTTGTTTCAAAAAAAGTAATTAAGGGTCAAGCCTTGACCGCCCAATTAGTTGACGCTCCTTCACCTTTGGCATTACCTAGTAATGACTCTTTCCCCGACGATAATGTGTTGACAATTGAAACTAATACATGGGAGTTATACTTTGATGGATCTAAGTGTAGAACAGGATCCGGTGCTAGTGTTATACTCATCTCACCTGAAGGAAATCTTGTTCTCTTGTCATATCAATTAAACTTCCTATGTACAAACAACACTGGTGAGTATGAAGCATTGACCATTGGGCTACATGCTGCTTTAATCCTAAGTGCAAAAGACATTAAGATCTTTGGTGATTCGCAATTAGTAATCAAACAAATAAATGGGACATATCAAACAAAACACGACAAAGTATCAAAATATAAAAATCTCAAAATGATCTTGTTAGAAATTTTTGAATCATTCACCATTGACAATATCCCACAAAAAGATAATCGACATTTAGATGCAATGACAAGTGCAGCCTCTCTTATATCACCTCAAGATCCTTCGAAATATTTCACATTTACTATTCACCCAATCATGAAACCATCCATCGATGACAAACTTGAAGAAGTATTTGAAACAACCAAGCAAGAATCAAGAGAATGGTATGATACAATATTCAATTATTTGAAATATGGTACTATTCTCAAGCCCACAACAAAGAACACCAGACATTGATTGCAAAAATTAGTAGCCAAGTACATCATCCTTGCTGACGTATTATATAGAAGATCCTTTAATGGCATTTTGCTTATATGTCTTAACGAGTCTGAAATCCCCATAGCACTTGAAGAGGCTCATGCAGGTGCCTATGGAGGTCATTTTGGAGGGAGATCCTTAGTACAAAAACTCATTCATATGGGATATTACTAGAGACATATGGAAAAATATTGCTTTGTGTATGTTAAGAGATGTCATAAATGTCAAGAACATAGCAATTTGATTCATGCTCCTACTTCTGAGCTCCATGCCCAAGTTCCTATTTGTTCATTCTCAGTTTTGGGATTGGATCTAATTGGAAAGATTTCACCGCCTTCATCTGCTAGACATACATTTATAATCACAATGAATTGTTTTACAAAATGGGTAGAAGCTATTCCTCTTCGATCAAAAACTACTAATGTATTATATTGTTTCATATTGGAACACATTATTGCTCGCTTTGGACTTCCACGATAATTTTGGATAATGGAACACCATTAAAAAACAACGATGTGAAGAAATTCCTTGATACATTTAATATTCAACATCGCTTTTCAACACCCTACTACCCACAATCTAACAGACAAGTTGAAGTAACTAATAAGACCCTCGAACAAATCCTCTAAAAAATAGTAAATAAGCATAACAAGGATTGGCATACGCAACTCACGTATGCATTATGGGCCTCCTGTAGTAGCATTAGAACATCCACTAGAACAACTCCTTATAACCTTGTCTATGGTATCGAGGTAATTATGCCCTTGGAGTTAGAAATCCCCACATTATGGATTTCTCTTCAAGGACTCATTGATGACGACACTTACAAACAATAATTACATCAGCTTGAGATGTTTGACGAACAGCACATTAATGCTCTAGAGCACCTCCAAGCCTATGCTAAGCAATTACAATGAAATTATAGTGATCATGTCATCCCTCGCATATTTAGTAAAGGTGACTTAGTCTTGTATGAAAAGAAATGAAATTTCAATGCCAACCTAACTGAAAAAGGAAAATTTAGTCCTAATTGGTTAGGACCCTACATAATTAATGAAAGTTATAGGTCTAGTGCATACACATTAACAGAAATGGAGAGTACACCTCTCAAATATCCTATTAATAGCACACACCTGCACTGGTATTATTTCTAATCCCCTTGAATAGTATGAATGATAAGTAGTGTTGATTTGAATACCTAGATTTTGTGCCAAAGGATTTTGCATTACTTCATTCTTGACAAACAGTCACCTATGTGTCTTGAATGCTAAGGTGGTTATTTAATGAATTTTTAAATAATTACTTTATCTTTCATGGGGTGATCCCACAATAGTGGTTTACAATTTTTGGCCAAACTGGACACTAAAATAATTTTTTTAACTAAATCTTCACATTTAGGCACCTATAGCGGCTAAACCATGAGGAATTTGAAGATGATGCATAATAGAGTTTCATGGAAATTTTTTTGTAGATTCTAAACATATTTTTTTCAAAAAAATTGGAATCAAATTGCACTTCTTTTTCCATCTCCCTCGAAAACTAGTTTTTTTTAGAAAACAACATTTTTTAAAAATGACACTCACCGTATAACGCATAAGTTTTTTTCCATGAAGGATAAAATTTTAGTTCTTTGAAATTTAGATTTGTAACTCGATATCTAGTGCTTCCACTTGGTTAGATAGTTTTTTATTGAATATTTTTTCTTTAATCAAGTTTCGAAGTCAAACCAATTACAATTCGACATAGCGCGACCGTATAACACAACTTTTTGTATGTATCAAAATTCAATTTTATTTTTGTTGGATCAAGGACTTCAATATTTGGTGCACTCATATTTTCAAAAAAAAAAATTGACAATCTTATATTTTTCCACATGTGCGAATAGAGAGTTTGATTTTCGGTGAAAAACCTGCATTCACAAGAAATAAAAAATAAATATAATAATAAAATTAAATTTATTTAAAATTATACTTTTTGGGAAGCTTATAATAAGCACTACATACTTACAAAAAATAAATTTTATATGAATTCATTTGATCCTCCAAAAGGTAAATCAAAAGTTATTTTTTTATCAGCATTTTGATAGGTGTAAAGGAGACTCTATTATAGGTATGGTTTAAAACTAGTGGGGTTATATCCAAGGGGGTTTGATCTAAGGTAGTTTGATTAAATCATCTTCAATTGGAATTCTTTAAATAAAACTTTTAAATGCTTAAATCATTATATTTTCTAAAAATATGTGATTGAATAGCAAAAATCAGAATCTCCCAAAAATTGTAAACCAGCTTTGTGGGATCACCCCATGCTATTCAATCTTATCTTATGTGTTGTGTTAGATTAGATCCTTATATGCATTTAATGTTCTTTAGTTAGATCATAGGTGCATTTAATTTAGAATAACATACTTAATCACAATGTTGCATCCAATAGAAATTGTAATAAGTTTTTGTTAGATCACATTAAGCATGTTAAATCATGGAAACATTCATTTAATAACTCATATTTCCATAAGAAAACATAATGTGCTTATATATATATATATATATATATATATATATATATATATATATATATCCCTCTGGACCTGGTGGTCGCATCTATCTAGTGGCAGTCTGTCAGGAGATGGTGGTGTGCGATTGTGATCATGATCCACTAAGTGTACCAAGAGAAAAATCTAAAATTGTATTTGTCCAAGGGCCTCTCGATGTGCTCCTGATATTTGATCCCTCTCCGCCTATATCCTAGCTACCTCTACCTCCAGTCTCTCAAACTCTCTTGGGGTCCATGATGATTGTGTCTCAGGGGTAGCATCAACTAAGTGGACGTGTCTCCTCAAGCTCTCATACACTGCCTACAGTCTCATGTATGGCCTGAAAGACTCTAGGTCCTGATCCAAAATGGATGGGGGCACATATTCTAAGTTTGTGGCCTCCTCGTCAACTAATGGGGGCACTATCTCTACAGCCACCTGTCAATAGAGATCCTGAAAGTCTCTCACATATCCTGCAAGATAGAAACAATGAATAATCAATACACATCATGATATATATAAAAAGTAAGCACAAGCAATGAAGTATAACAATAAATAAAATATCATCACCTATATCCCTCGCAGGCTATGTAAAATCAGCCTCAGCATGTGCAGGGTGCATGGAGGATCTGCTAGCCTCTCCATGACTATGGGTATTGGTCCTTGTCGCAACCATTTCATGCGATCTAGTCATACGAATGGGAGAGGGATCTCTGCACTCATGCCTTGTTGGATTCTCATCTACAACCTCATCAACCTTGCTCAAGACCTGCTCCTCCTCCTCCTCCTCCTCCTCATCTCCTTTGTCCTGGCCATCATAGTCAAGATTTGCATCCTCATCGTACTCCTTGTCTATGACATCTATAAATATATCTACAGCCCTATAGCATGTCTCCTCGGCCCTATCAACTGCCTCATCTCCCTCATCTGGGATTGGTCTTGTATCACCTATTAGCTCCTCCATAGGAAACACAAGATTTGGTTGTGATACTGTCCACCACTCCTCATAGTCATCTATGGCACCGACATCATCTACGTTGGAGATTGGAGGCATGTCGTGATTTGAGTACTTAGAGTCACTAAAGACAACATCATCTATAGTGAACTATACGGTATCACCAGCTCTCTTATCACTCCACACTGATCTCCTAAAAAAGGGTCATACCTTGGGTGCTAGTTGCATCTGTCCAAATTGACACATGACCCATTCATAGTAGAAAGGACGTACTACGTAATCGTGTATGCCAATCAAAAATTTGTCCAATTGTAACCTCCTCATCTGTCAAGTGTGATCTGGCCACTGAAGCACAAGCTAATAAGGTCTCCAAAGGATCTTATTCTCCTCTAGTCAGTCAAACTGCACTCTCCAAAAGTGTAGATCATCATACTGCCAAAACCGTTGTAGAGGATAGCTAAAGGCCTGAGGATACCCCAAGGCTGTCAGACATGGGAAGCTAGTAGGTCTGGTACATGTGATATGCTCAAGGCACCAAACCTATAGAAGCATATAGTGTACCATACTGTCCACCTCCCAAAAAATAAACCGCCCAAGATCATAATACAAGTGCGCTAGGATACAACGCCCCCAATCATTTACTATTTGGTGCTCTACCATCCCTCATATCAAGTGTACCAGTCCTCCCTCTAGGTGTTCTCCCTAGCCATCTGGGATGAGTACTAATGCAACTATCAGCATCATGATCTGCTTGACCAATGGGGCTCGTGAATATATCAGCATAGGTAGCTCAATTTGTGCCTGCACTCTCTCATCATGTAAGGGTACATAAATACAATACTGCATGTCAGATTTCATCTCCTGGAATGACCGCTCTACTCAAAATCATATGTGCTCACCCCGGATAGGAACTTGGAGTATACAATGGACGTCCTCCAACATGATCGTCATCTCGCTAGTCGAAAGATGGAAAGTACATGTATCAGCATCTCAACGCTCTGCTATTGCCATCAGCATAATATCATAGTACCTCATGGGGGGCATGAGGTACACCCAATACACTCCAACAGTCTGAAGTAGCTTTGTGTCCTCCACTAAAAGAGTGGGGGGCTAGATCTCTAAGCAGGCTAATCTGCCTACCACCTAGACGCTGACGCGAATAGGTGGGTACCTAACAGAAAAAGAAAAAACATGTCTTATAAGCAATCTAATCTCTTCAATTTTTACATCAATAATCATATAAGCATACTAGATTGATTCTAGTGTGCTTTTCTAAAGGCCTTAGACAATTCAGGACCCTTTTGGGACACTTTGCAAAGAAACAGGACACTTTGCAAAAAAAGTGGGACACTTTGCGAACAAAAGGGACACTTTGTGAAATAATGGGACACTAAGCGAAAAAAGGGGACACTTTGTGAACTTTTTTCCAAGATCCTAAATCAACCTAAAAATTCATAAAAATCATGTCAAATTACTACGTAAGGACAACTTAGCGAAGGAAAAAGAATCGACTCACCTCATGACAACGCTCGCCATGTGACACCTGGTCCCACAACATGTACAGTCTTGCAGGTTTGTACTCTCTTCTGCTTGGCATCTTTCACTATCCTTCAATCACTCTCAATCTACAAAAGGTAAACAACAAAGTAAGTTAGAATTTACTTCACTTTTTTCTTTTATGTTAGTTAAAACTAGGGTTTTTACTACATTAGGGTTAAAAAGTTCATTTCACTAAAACAAACATAATGGGTGCTAGAGACCTCTATTTTTGACGCCATTCATTGCATTGAAATCATGATTCCACTCCCAACATCATCAACTATCTATCATCATGTGGCATGGTACTTGGAAATTCCTTATGACCGTATGACTTGTCCTATTCGACGTGGCTAGATTGCTACCTTGATTCCACCTCCATAAAGAAAGTGGAATCAAGGGCATACATCTACCCTCGAATGTGATTTCCACTTAGACGTTTGATAAGACAATTTTTGGACAGCTAATGAATTCGTGTTGCACGATGTGGTTCCTAACATTGTGGTTTTGTAGATGACTACAATGGGGGATTCATTCTCTCGTGTCATTATTGAACCTATATGTGTATCCTTTTATGAAACAAAGGTCATCATTGGATTCCTTTAGCTTACATATGCACGTAGAGCCATATGGGTGCTAAAGTGGGGGCTAAATGTAGTGTTTAAAATTGAAGCTCTTGAAGAAAGAGGTAATTTCACACTTAATTTGGACCTATTTTGGCACCCTTGCATTAATTCCCCTTTAAAATCATCATTTATAGGCCCCTACGACCCATTATTTTGGATCTCAAGGCTCATTTCACTAAAAAATCATATAAAATCACATAAATTCATTCAAATCCCTGAAAATCCTGAAAGCCCGCCTCAAAAATCTAAGGTGGGACTCATTCGCCACCTTGGGTGAATGAGTCCCATTTGGAACCTTTTTCAAATTTGTGTGAGAATTCATCAATTTAACTCATTTTTTTGGTAAATGTTGGCCTTTGAGATATAAATAATGGTTAATTAGGTGATAATTCCTATAAAAGCAAGTTCCTAAGTCATTTTTCACAACCCAAGCATATTTCTAAGCACTTTGAGCAAGCATCAAGCATTAAGAGTCTTCAAAAAATCTTCCACAAGAGCATTATAATTCCAAAAGCAAGAAAAGTTAAAGCATTGGAGCAGCATTAGAGTATTTTGCAGGTCTTCAAGCTCACTTTCTATCAAGATCTAGCATTTTCAAGGGTTGATCATGGATGCCTATCATGAATCATGATGGATTCTAGGTTGGGGAGATGCAACTAGCCATCAAGCCAAGCCTAAAGATTTGTTTCCTAAGTGAGTCCATCTTCCATTGTCACTCTACATTTCAACCTAAGGAAGGTATTAGAATCATTAGAGTTCACTTGGGGTGATTGGCGATCATCACAAGTGAGTTATTCATCCTTGCATTTCCATTGTTGCAAATAGGATTGCATCATGTCCTAGATTTCCTAGTCTTTAACACATTTAAGGCTAGGGTTTTTATGCACATTTCTTCATTTCTACCAAGTTTTAATTACCAAACTAGGGGTTTGACTGAGGAAAACCCCCCATTATAAAATCCATTTGAATTCTATTTTGCAGGTGTTTTTTGTAGATTCATAATCAAAACTCAAATTGGAAGGAAAGGGTGGGTGTTAAAGTGCAGAACAGAATCTTCAGTTTTCAGAAAAGTGAAACTAGATTGATTTTCCAGGAGTGGCGTATGAGTCCCACTACAGCTTCCTATCAAATTTTTTTGCATATTCTAATACCCTTTTCCCTAAAATGGACTCCCATGCAGGAAACATGATCTGGGACTAATTCGCCCAGGTTGGCGAATGAATCCTAGTAGCATAAAAAGTCTAGATTTCCAGAATTTCAAAGCTATTTCCAATCTCTTTGAGGTTTCCAGGTGCACATCATTTGCATTACCTTTTGGTTCTATTTTAGTTGCATTTCTAGAACATTTTTTAGGTCATTTAACATTGGTTTGCATATCACACTGTGTTTTCCAACATTTTGTATTTTCCAAGTTTACACTTGGTGGTGAACCCTCATTTGTTGTTATCATTTCCCTAGAACCTTCCCTTTGTCAAATTTCAATCTCCTTTGCATTGAAATTTCAAGGGTTTGTTCTTGAGTGAAAGGTTGAAAAATTGGAGTGTCTCTCTCCTTTTAGGTTCAAAACCCTAGAAGTGAAAGAAAGTACCTCTCCACCATTTTTCTTCATTTCAATATCAATTTTTTGCTAAAAAATATCTAATAAATTTATTCTCTCAACCTTACAATTTAATGGTGCCCCTTGTAATGCCCACATTCTACCTTAGTGAACAATGACACAACCCAATTTTTGTTTTTTTAAACAATAAAATTATAAGATTTATTATGTGCAACTAGTGACAAAATGTACAATGTCCTTTCAGCATTCTTCCTAGAAGGTGGGGAGGGAAAATGTGGCTTGGATGTGAGAAAAACCTTTCTACACACCCTAATGATGATGACAACCCACCAAGGTTAGGTGTGCAAATAAGCCACCTAGATGGGAGATTCATTTCATAATTCTCCCAAAAGGTTTTATTTTAAGATAAGGTGAAGTTCCAATCATCAAGACAATACCTAAATGAAAAATAAAAAATAATAGTTAAATAATTAAATAATTAATTAAAATAAAAAATAAAATAGTTAAAGTGGAATAATAATTAATTGTACCACTATAACTAGCCACCACTTGTAGTGGAGTTGGTTGGGGCTTGGGGTTTGCATCCCTCAAGGTCACAGATTCGACTCTGCTTCGTAGTAGGAACTAGGCAAGGGTCATGAAAAATTGTGCAATTCCTGCTCCGCTGACCCAGGGTATAGGAATAGACTTTGCCCCTAACCTCCTTGAGGTTAGATAATTTTTGGGATGGTGGGCCTAGCTTGATTGGCTAAAGCATCCTGTTGTAGGAAAGAGGTCACGAGGTCTAGTCTCCCCACCATTCCTGTGGTACTGGAGGGCATGTCGCGCTAGCGTCATCAGTCACACGTGAAAAAAATTTACCAAGTGCACTGCAATTTATAAGGGGGCGGATACCCAACCGATTGTTGCAGTCTAAAAGAAATTATACCACTATAATGAATAATTAACATATACTTCTAACTAATAAAATAGAATTTAAAATAAAGCACATTGTTTCAAGAAATGAATATTAAATTTAATGAGAACAACCTTAAAATAATTTCCCCCTTTTAAATTGACTTTAAACATTAATAAATTTTAATTGCTAGTCTTATTAAATATTTAAAATTAAATTTATTTTAAACACACCAAAAATACCTTCTATTTCAAAATTTTCCTTTGAATAATTAATAAAATATAAAGAGGAGGAATAATGTACTAATACATAATATTAGCACATTTAAATACAAAGGGTTTTAATAAAATAACTTTAAAAAATAACACATGGGACCCAGACCATAGTCTAACACTCTTAATTAATGTTTTAATTATAATTATTGTCAAAATTGTCCATTCCCAAATAAATGTTTTGAAGGCCTAACTAATGATTTACATTGATATTCAATTGTAGATTCATTTATTGATATTTTTGTTTCTTTTTTAAAATAATACAACAATAATTACAAATAAATCATCTATCAAAAATGCTTTGATGATAAAATTATATTATCATCATCTATAGTCCAACAACAAGCACATAGATAAAAAAGGAAACATTCTTTTTCAATGACCAATGGAAGCTCACCTCCTACCCCTAGGATTGTAACACAATCTACTCTCAAGCTAGGGGTCACATACAAAACTTGGGTTTACATAGAAAATATAGCCCAACAAACTACAATTATTAACACATTATTACTGTATTTCTAGTAATTCCCTCCCAAAATCCATCCACCCTTAGGAAAATTTAAACATGTCAAAGTTTTTTCCTTAAAACTTGGTTTTTAAACCTATGTTGGGCGTCGATTGAGTTATCACAACCCCTTTCCCACCCGACTTCCTAAAATTTTAAGTTAAGATTTTTTATTGTGTCAACCTTTGGTGAAGTTTCAAAAAGATATCGGGTCTTGAAGTGGTTCTCATAACCTCAACGCACGTCGACAGAAGAAAGAAAAGCTAAGTGAAAATCAAGTTTACTTCAGAGCTTTCCCTAGGCTTTGAAACCTTTGTTGGTTCTCAATAGGGTTTTAGAAACCTAACTCATTCCCACAGGGAGTTATTTTTCAAAGGATTAAGGGTTTTCCTAAAGCTCTTTCTAAGGGTTCTTATCATGAAAGGAACTAAAGGGGATTTCAGACCTAGGCTTAAGAGAAAATGAATAATGGGGTTGTATTCAGACCTAAGACAGACTCCGAAGGCATTTCAAAAACCCATCCCAAGTTTGACATTTATCCATTAAAGCTATTTTGAACTGTCATCTCAACATTCAAAAGATTCATCCAAAGGACAATAACAATACTAGAAGCAAGATACATTGCAAAAGATGACATTTAACTGAAGCATAAACCATTGACATACATTACAGCTATAAAAATAAAGAAGTGCATCATAGTAGAAATGAAAAACAAAAAATTGAAAACAAGTAGTCTCAAGATTATTGCATCACATGAGATGGATTTAAATGCCAAAAATATTAAATATATTTATATATATTCATAATATTGTATGTATTACATACAAAAAGAGAGGAATTCCAGCACAAGTTTCTCAAATGTAGAGGGTGAAGATGAGGATGTGGATTCCTTCCACCATCTCTTGGAGTCACTCAATCTACACGGGTGAGAAAAGATTCTCATTAAACTCCACTAAATGGGAAAAGGTCGCCATCATATTATGCTCTAGCCCAGCACAAAGTAGAGCAACCACATGCTTTATTTGCTTGTTCCTCAAGGTAGTGGAAATGCAAATGGTGTTTCCTACAAATCCAACACGTAGATACTTAGTCAAGTTTCCCAAAGAAACTTCAACACAGGCCAAATATGTTGGCCTCACCAGACGTTTGGTAGCTTTGGCTCCCATTCCAACTTCTCAAAATTGTGAATGATGTTATACAAGAAACGCTCTAGAAACATAGAGTTATACACATGCACATGAGCTGGGAAATTATCTCCAATGATTTTCCTAATCACGCCTTCTTCTACATCGTTGTGAATCAAGAAAACCTCTATAAGCTAGTCTACAACTAGCCACCTAACTACACTGCACTCTACACCCTTGATTGAAAGGAAATCACTCTTGGAGATACAATCACTCGAGGTGCTTAACATGTTTGAAGCAACAATTATCATTGTAAAGAATGAAAGTACCTCTATTTGATTTATAGAAAGGAGGGGTAAGTTGAGAGAATTTTCTCAAGAGTAGTTAATAATGCAAGGGCATTCAAGTTACCTCAAATTTAATGAACTCAGTAGTGATGTGATATTTTTTTAGCAAAGTGTGCTTTGGCTTCAAGGAAATCCTTTGTGTTTAAATCATCTGTACGAATATAATCCTAAGTGGGCATGTCATTAATTACCAAACTAAGAAATTATAGGTTGTTCACATGATCTGGAGAACATAGGGCTTATTTAGAAAGATTGGTGATTCATTCCCTTGTCTTAATCAATCGATAGATGTGATGTAATAATAACCTTCCTCAAAATAGCCATAAATTCTTATGTGGCTCAATTGGGAAAATATCGACCAATCATTTGTGAAATGCTCATTTGGTGAATTAGAAGGTACAAGTTCCCCAAGATTCAGTTTTCAAGATTTTGGTGACTGTTATGATGCAAAAATTATAAATATGTTTTTATCAAATATTTGAGGGGTCTAAATTTCTTATCCCCCTTTCACTTTCATGCATGAGTGAGAATTGATTAAGAGGAAGGATCAAGTTTTATAGTTTTGTTCATTTTTTTGAAGAAATTATTGTCTTTGAGAAATGAATATGAATGTCATGCTTAGTGTTTATAAATGAGTCTCTGAGATCTGATAGACACTATAATTCTACTTCTCTTTATGGATGTTGTGTTCTTTGGTGTTTCATTCATTGTTCTTCAAATAAATGATGGAATTGCATTGTGTCAAGTCAATCATTTGCTATTAGTAATCCAATCTTTGAGTTGTGATATTAATGGCATATAAATATTTTTAGTTCTATTAATTGTTCTATAGTTATTTCAATCACGTTTGCATCATGGCTATGAGAAAGTGTTAGTTTTCCTTTTCTTCTTTCTAGTCAAAAACATACCCAATTTCTTTAAAATTAAAAAATATAAAATTATATCTTATGAGGGAGTTATGCCTCCATTAAAATTTATAGGAAGATAACCAATGAAATGGTGATCTCTCCAACTATTGGTTATAGATTAGTCTCTCTCTTGGGAATTATAGAGTTTATAGAGTAGGGGAATCTACTACACATGAGTCTCTTACTTACCAAGAGAGTCCTAGGGAAGGAACTTCCCTAAACTAAATCAGCTTAGTTAGTGGATGGGAAAGAGAGATGAAGAAATTGTAAAGAAAGGATTAGAGGTAGAATATCAAAAATAATAATAGATAGACAGCTTCAGGAGCTAAAAGAGCATATCACTAAGGTTCCTATCATAGAAAGAGAATATCTCATCTAAAGGATGAAAATACGGGAGCGAGACGCCAATGTGGCACGTTGAATTCCTAGAGGTGCGTTGGTGTCATGTACGGACAAATAATTGAACCTCAAAATAGAAATGCGAAGGATTTGCTAACTATCTCAGATCCAAGTTTTGCTTAACCTACTAAATTGACAAAAAGCAAGAAATGTTGATAATAGACAAGGTAGATGACCAAATTACAGATTCCTATGCTTTGAATCCTTCATACAAGCTTCGCATGAGTAACCTGCACACAAGGTGAACTAGAGAAAATATTGGGGCTATTTTGGGGCTTTCCACAGTCAAACCCTCATTTTGGTGTTCCCACCTCCATGGATAGCCAAATATATAGAGAGAAATAAATACACAATAAAGTAGACACAAAGTGATAAAAGAAAACCCTGCTCAAGGAGGAGAATTTGTATCACAAAATAAAGATATAATAGATAATCTATTCGCAAATAGACAAGAAGCAACATAGCATTATCAATATTTGGTGGCCCCCTCTTGGCTTGATAGACACACTGTTGAGTGTTTGCAAGAGAGATTTGGTTGTTGAAGGGACCTCAGTCTAGTAGAACTCCATCATAGAGACAAGATCAAGAGAATAGAAGACTAAGAAGAGAGAGAAAGAAAGAGAGAGAGAGAGATTGAACATTAAAATGAATAATTGAATAACATGAAAGGATGATTTTACAATAGCTACATGGGTAGGAAGAGTTGTTTCTCTCAAAATATTACCATGGGGACATGTGTCATGGGTTAGAGATTCCAAGATTCCCCATTTAAACTCAAAAAAAGTATAGGGATGCTAGTGTGTATGTGTCCAACTCATCATTTCATAAGAAACAAGGTGGTAGACCATTGTTGCTTCATCATTGGTCCTTATGGGGTCAAAATCATGAAATTTAAACCCATAACCTATTATTTTCACAAATGTGGTTAGGTTCCATAAATGTAAGGGTCAAATGCAAAAATGTAAAATTTCCATGGGGTGCAATTTTATGACATTAAATTTTTCCCTCACTTTAGTGAGTTGATCTTTGGAAAAAATAGCTACACTAAGGTAGAAAGTCTAGAACATTAGAGCAAACACAAAAATTTAATTTTTTATGAATTTTCATTTCAAAAGGATATTGTAGAAGTCATAGAGGTCGAGCAAGAAGGTACCAATGATGCACTCAACGATCAAGCTTGACTAGAAATCACAACATCTGACATGAAAGCTTATTCTGCAAGACTCAAATTTAAGTTAGCTCAAAAATGAGAAGTTATCAAGGCAAGAAGAATGCTCAAGAAAAATCTAGTGGTTCAGAAGAAAATATGATGAAGTGAGTATATGCCCGCTCTTGATTTTTCCCCCATCTTGGTGGGGTAAAAGTAGGAAAAATGACGGGACCATGATCACCAAGAAAAATGGGCCCCGGGGGGCCTATTTATACCCAAGTGGGCCCCTAGAAGGGTCATTTTCACTATTCATTGCAATATTTTTGTTGACTTTTGCAATACAAAAGCCAACAAAACACCTCACAAATGAGATTTAGAGGACCCATAGATTGATCAATTATGTCGGATAGTGGCTAAGGGGCGTATGGTCAAATAGGTGAGTCTGAAAAAGCTCTTTTTCACATTTTATGGCAATTAATTAAGAATCACAACATAGGCATCCCACTAGCGCACTAGGGGAATTTAGCCACATTGGGGTCTTCCATGCACACTGGTATCCAGCCAGCTTTCAATGGTGGATCTCAGACATAAGTAGAGTGCATGAACATCTATGCAACACACAAACAACTATGCGACACACCTATGTCCAAAAGGTCACACTTAGAAAAAATTTGTTGTAGAAGTTAGAAGATTTTGATGTAGAGAGATATAACTTAAATCTTTTTTCCATTTTGTGGGATTACCTCGAGATGAGAGAGCATGGAAGAGGATAGGTCCTATGGTTGATCTGTGACCAGGCATAGCACATGTCCCCAGACGAGGAGGGGCATCTTCATCATGTAGGCTTAAAGTATGCCTACACCATTCTAGAGATTATTTATCATTATCGCATGTTGATGGCCCTAATGGAAAGATGGGACTCGACCACCTACACATTCTACCTTCCAATAGGTGAGATGACTATCACACTAGAGGACATCTATAGTATCACCGGCCTCCCCATCCATGGACGGCGGGTGGCTCTAGATGATATGTGCTCTACCCAAGAGTGATTCAAGGGCATCTGGTATTGCACAGGGTGCACTGACCCTAGTGCAACTCATGGTTGGGTTGTAGATAAGATGGATTTGAAGAGTGCATTTCTTCATGGATATCTATATGAATAAATTATATGGAGCAACCAAAAGGATTCATTCAAGATTCTTCATTAGTTTTTAAACTAAGGAAGTCTCTATATGGCCTCAAACAGGCTACACGAGCTTGGGATGCCAAAATTGACTCATTTCTTCTCTCCATTGGGTTATCTAGATGCCACTTAGATCAAAATGTCTACATCTTACAGTAGGAGGATGCTCTTCTCTTCTTGTCTCTCTATGTTGATGACTTAATTGTCACTAGGAGCACTTCATCCATCATCACAACTGTCAAGACTACTTTGCATGAAATGTTTTCCATGATTGACTTGTGTCTCTTGCACATCCCAAGTATGCTCTTGATATTTTGTCACGTTTTCATATGACTAATTGTATGCCTACACTGACTCTGTTTTTGTCTAGATTTAAGCTTGACGCCAAATGTTCCACACCACTAGTTGATGATACTTTGTATCATCAACTTGTTGGTAGCCTCATATACTTGACTCATAATTTCCCCAACATTTTCTTTGCATTTGGAATCATTTCGCACTTCTTGACAAAACCACATGAGCTTCATTGGAAAGCTGTCAAATTCATCTTGCACTATATCAAGGCACTCATAGGTATGGGATTCACTATGCAACACACACAAGTTCAAACTTACCTGGATACACGAATTTTGATTGGGCTAGTGATAATAATGATCGCAAGTCCACCTCTAGCTATAGTTTTCACTATAGTTCTAGTCCCATTTGTTGGCAGAGCAAGAAGCAACATGTCATTACTCTTTCTTACACTGAGGTTGAGTATCGAAGGGTTTTCAATGCTACCACTGAGGCTATTTGGCTTCTGAATATCCTCACTAAACTTGGTATCACCTTTCAGAAGCCATCATTCATCTATTGTGACAACTAGAGTGCCATCCAGATCTTGAAGAACCTAGTCCATCATCAACTATCCAAACAAATTAAGATCCATATGTATTTTATCTGGGAGTTGATTCAAGAGTAGTTCATTGATTTGTGCTACTTTCCTATAACAGATCAAGTTGCAGAGATATATTCACCAAACCCTTCACCAAGAGCAGGTGTGTTCATCTTCAATCTCTCTTAGGGGTAGGGAAATATCTTTTGGGGGTCACTTAGACCTACTTCATTCAACCTCTCATGGGAGGAATTTTTTCCCACTGGGTTTTCTCTTTTTTTATCATTGAGAGGTTATTATGTATCTTGTTAACTCATCAGACCTAGTAGTTAGGACTCATATTTGCATCTTTACATTGTTTACTTCTCCCTAAGTTGCACTTAAGGGGGTTGTTAGTGTGAAAGGGTACTTTATCTAACTAGTTCATTTCCTAGCTAGTTCTCCACTTAGGTCCTCTTCACACTAGCTTAACTTTACATAAGGATAAGGTTGTTGAGCTTTAATGACCTGAGTTATCACACCTCATAGGATGACAAGACTTGTCATAATCCGGTTACATCTTATCTCTCCTATTGGCCTATATAACCAAGACATTTTCATTATAAATCTCAATTCTCAAGGAAATAATGTTTTTTAATTCCACCAAAAATATTAACTATTTGTTATTTTTGCAGCTTTTAAAAGCACACCTTTTTAAAAAATGAATGCAACTTATTTTAAATGTTTCAAAACAAATATTGATTTTTTTAAAAAATATATATATGAAAAAATTCTCTAAAGGGAAAGTAGGTACCCTTGTGCCACATGAATTTATGGGCCCATAAGTCCCCACTCCCCTTTATGGATTCAACCTCTTATAAAGGTTATTAAATCCCTCGCGAGAGGGTGTGGGGGTGGCTAAGGCCCCCTACATAAATATAAATTTTTTTTATATTTTTTAATATTTTTTAACTTTTTTAATATTTAAGAAAACAAATGTTTTTTAATTCCATCAACAATATTCTAGCTATTCGTAATTTTTGCATATTTTTAAAAAATAAATACAATTCTTTTTAAATGTTTCAAAAAAAATATTGAAAAGTTTTGAAAAAAATATTAAAAAATTCTCAAAAAGGAAAGTGGGTAGCCTTAGGGCTTTGTGCCACATAAATTTGTGGACCCATAAGTCCCCACTCCCCTTTGGGTTCAGCCTTTTTATAAATGCTATTAAATCCCTCATGTGAGGATGTGGGGATTGCTAAGACCCCCCACATAAATATAATCTTTTTATATATTTTTTAATATTTTTTTAACATTTTTAAATGTTTAAAAAAAAAAATTAATTCTGCCAACAATATTAGCTATTTGTTACTTTTGCAACTTTTTAAAAATAGCTTGTTTCTCTAAAGGAAACATTTTTTATAATAGAGATGGAGTAGACCATTGGCGAGGAGACCGTTGGGGAGAAGGTTGGTTCGGTGGCGGGATTTTTGAACTCAATCCTTGAAAATCATGGTGACTTTTAGTTCAGTCAATCTACGGATTTGGGGCATTCTGATGTTGCTACTAGGAAGGATAGATCATATGGTGTGAATGTGTTAGTTATCTCTAGTGGCGACAAAGATGCATTTTTTGAGGGAAAGTGTGTTTGAGGCCTTCAAGGAGTCTTGTGATGGTTTTCCACCGAAGGAGGCATTTCCAAAGGATCCTGGGGGTCATATGATTGCTGGTGATAATGGGCGGGCCCCATCTGGGGAATCATTTGTAGCTAATCCAAGCATTCCCTAGATTGAGCATGCTCCAGTGGGAGATAGCCAGTCAGCAGGGCAGTCATTGTTGTTGGGGTAGAGATGGGCTAACCTTTTTTGCCTCAAAACTTAAGGGCAAAGGCATTGCATCTGAATCAGTGTCTTTTTCCAACATTGAAGGTGGATTCTCCTTGTCCATTTCAAATTCTATTATTGACAAAAATATTGCTAGAATGGACTTCTCGCTGGTTGGCAAGTTTTTAGGTCCTTGACCTAACATTGAGGAGGTTCGCACTTGGGTTCGTAAGAAGTGGGTATTAAAAGTTCGGGTTGAAGTTGTAGCTATAGCTAAAGGATTCTTCTCCTTTTCCTTTTCTTGTGATGAATACCTGAGAGCGGTGTTTGCTAAAGGACCATGGTCCTTTGGGCGTCTTACTCTAGTTTTACACCCTTGGGAGCTTGGGATGGATCTATCCAAGTGCCTTTTTCATTCATCCCCTCTATGGGTTAAGTTTTCAAACTTTCCTTTGGAATATTGGGGCAAAGAAGTGTTTAAAGTCGTGGCTAACTCTTTTGGGCAGTTAGTCTCTATTGATGAGGCCACTCTCTCTAGAAGGCAGCTAGTTGCAGCACGATTTTGTGTCATGATTGACCAAGATGTCATGATGCCTAAATTATTTCACCTTAACTCAAAGGTGGGATCCTGGAAGCAACAGATTGTCTTTGAAAAGCTTTCGTTTGCTTGCTTCAAATGTAAAAGAGTGGGCCACTAGGCTAAGGATTTCCCTACTAAGGTAGCCCCATCTAAGGCTATTCTACAGACTAAGGTTTGGAAGGTCAAGGAAGCCAAGGGGACTTTAGTTCCTCCAAAATAGGGTGAGTCAACTGCTGGTAAGGCTTGGAGGGTCAAGTTAATATTAAAGATCATTCTACCCCTCATCTTGAGGTTGACAAGGAGTTTGAGAAATCTATGGAGGAGGTTGTTGACCAGTTTGTGGATCAGGATGTGGATCATGTTTTGGATACTTTGTGCTCCCCTAAACATACCATTCTAGAGCCTTATGTTTCCCCGTCCCCCCACTGGATCATGCATCTAGGCTGGTGGTTGGTGATGGCACTTTGGTGGTTGCAGATATAGGGAGTAAGGATGAAGAAGGTTATATTCTGGTGAGGGGAAGAAAGAATAAGTCATTTTCTTCTCCTCCTCAACCCACAAAGGTGTTACCACAAGAATACAAAAAGTGGATTGTGGTTCTGAACAGAGGGGCTAGGGGAGACCCTCTCTATAGAAAAATAGGGAGGGATTATAAGCAGCATATTTAGAAGGGGTTCAAAAAAACCTCTTCAATTTGTGCTTGAAGAGCACCCCCTCATCGTGCAAATGAAGATTATTTCTTGGAACATTAGGGGGTTGAATAATATTCATAAACAAGACCTCCTGAAAAACTTTGTTCGAGACCATAAACCAGACATTTTGTTGATTCAAGAAACGAAAATGCAAATTGATAAGTTAGAAGCTTTGAAGAATCTCTTTTTAAAGGACTTTGGTTTTCATGGGGTTAGCTCTGAGGGAGCCTCAGGTGGAATTGCAACTTTTTGGAATGCTAGGTTGATCAAAGGTTTTCCTATTGCAAAAGGTTTAATCATTTGGAGATAATTTTGTTTTGATTAGGGACTCTTACTCTTGGGTTATATCCAATGTGTATGCTCCTAACCTGAAGAGGGCCAGGAAGAAGTTATGGGATGATCTTGGGTGTCTTCAGCTGAATTTCTTGGAAAGCCCCTGGCTAGTGATGAGAGATTTCAACACTCCTTTGTGTGATAATGAGAAAGTGGGTGGTTCGCAGGCCAATCTAGATAGTCATCTGGATTTAAGAATGTTCATTGATTATAATGCTCTTATTGATGTTAAGATGATTGGGGCTAAGTTTACTTGGTCCAACAGGTGTGTTGGTGTGGATAATATTCAAGCTAGGATGGACAAAGCTTTGACATCAACATCTTGGTTTGCGGATTTTTCTTGTTCCCTTTCCTCTATTATGAGATGCGATGCTGACCATTTTCCTATCTCTTTTGTTGTTGATAGGCTTGGGGGTAAGAATAATTTTCCTTTTCAGTTTGAAGTCATGTGGTTAAGGGATCCAATGTTTATCGATTGTATTAAGAAATGGTGGAAAGTGAATATTGATGGTAGTCTAATGTTCAGAGTAGCAAAAAAGCTAACTTTTGTAAAGATAAATCTCAAGAAATGGAATAGAGATTTGCTTGGTCATATTTTTGAATCTAAGAGTTTTGTTATTCAAAGGTTGGATGGTATTCAGGAGACCATTCAAACAAAGGTCTTATCTGAGGACCTCCAGTTGCAGGAGGATGGCCTTCTCGCTCAACTGTGCGACATTGTTGCAAAGGAGGAAAATTTATGGAGACAGATATCTCATGCAATTTGGTTAAAATATGGGGACCACAACTCTAAATTCTTTCATCTTACTACTCTCAAGCATAAGTTGTCTAATAGAATCTCCTTGGTTTTGGTTGGTGGCTCGCTATTGGAGGATGAGGAGGCTATTAGGCAAGTGGCTGCTAACTTCTTTGAGCACCTGCTTAAGGATGATCTTGTGTGGGACCAAAATAGTGTGGAGCATTTGTTGGATGTTATCCCCAATTTAGTTTCAGAGGACCTGAATAGGGAGCACATAGCTATCCCTTCTACCTTGGAAGTAAAGGATGTGGTCTTTTCTATTGAGGGAAATAAGGCCATAGGTCCTGATGGTTTTCCTTTTCTATTCTTTCAATCATGCTGGGAGATTGTTGCGGAAGATGTGATTAACACCACCAAGGAGTTCTTTGGTTCTAGAAGATTACTCAGAGAGTTGAATGCGACCTTCATTATCTTGATCCCCAAGTCTGTTGATGCTAATAGCTTTGGTGAGTATTGTCCAATCTATTTATGTAACTCTGTTTATAAAAAAAATTGAAGGTGCTTTCCACTAGACTACAAAAGTGCCTTCCATATCTGATATCTAAACAGCAAAGTGGCTTTGTCAAGGGCTATCAAATCCTGGACTCTATTATAACTATGCATGAACTTGCTCATTTTATTAATACTTCTAAGTATTTGGGCTTCTTCCTGAAACTAGACCTTCTTAAAGCTTATGATATGGTAAATTGGATATTTCTATTGGAGGTGTTGGATCGCTTTGGTTTTTGTCAGAAGTTTCTTCAACTTGTTGATCAACTCATCTCTACTCCATATTTTGTTGTGTTGGTGAATGGTTTTCCTTCCCCCTTTTTTTGGAGCTCACGTGGTCTAAGACAGGGAGATCCAATCTCTCCATTGCTTTTCATCTTGATGGCAAAGGCTCTTGGTAGAAATATTTAGAAGGCTTTATCGACTAGGTCACTAAGGGCCTTTCTCCTTCTTCTAGAGGTGAACCTATTACCCATCAACAATTTTTTGATGACACTATTCTAATGGGTGAATCCTCTATCCATGAAGTCAACTCTGTGAAGGGGTTCATTAAGTCTTACGATAAGGTGTCTGGTCAATGGATTAATCTTCCCAAGAGTCAATTTTTTTTCCTTAACACTCCTGAAGCTATGCAGTTAAAGCTTGACAGGATTCTATCATGCAATAAGGGTGAGCTCTAGTCTATTTACTTGGGGATTCCTTTATGTATCTTTAAGATCTCAGAGTCCTTCTAGTTGGGTTTTTTGGATAAATTCAGTAGAAAGTTGGCAGGTTGCAAAGGGGCGTTTCTCAGTCAGGCGGGAAAGATGCAGCTCATCTCTTCTACTCTTCAAAATATGCCTCTGTATCCAATGAGTCTCTTTAGAATTCTTGTCAAATTTGAAGAGAAAATGGAACAAATAATGAGAATATTTTTATGGTTGAGTGTTGAAACCAAAGCTAGAATTCCTCTTGTGGCTTGGGATTTGGTTTGTAAACCAAAGAAATGGGGTAGGCTTGGCATCAAAAATTTAAAAAATTTTAATAAGGCTCTCTTGTCGAAGAATGTTTGGAGGCTCCTTAATGGGGAAGCGAGGTGGGCTTCCCCAGCCAATAACAAGTATTTGCATGGCTTTGGGAGATCCTAGAATTTGTTGACCTCTGATGATGTTCCTTATGGTTCTTGCTTTTGGAGGAATATTTTTCCATGCAGGGATTTGATTGCTAATGGTGCTAGATGGTTGTTTGGTGATGGTACCAAAATTCTCTTTTGGGAGGATGCTTGGTGTGACTTTAAACCTTTAATCAATCTTCCCTGAGCTCCTCCAATTGTTCCTTTGTGCAAACGTTTATTTGGCATTAGGGTGGATGATTATTTTCATAATAGGGAGTGGAAAAACTTCTAGGATTGGGACCCATCATTGAAGGTTCTAAAGGACTTCTTGTGCAATGTTTGTATCCCCATTTTTCCTAGGTTGAATAGGGTTGTTTGGTCTCCCTGTGCTAATGGTAAGTTCTTGGTGGCTTTTTCTCTTGTTAATTCACTGGAAAATCTTGATTCTCTTCCTTTCTAGGGGACTTTATGGAATAAGAAGTTGATTCCCAAGGTAAATGTCTTCTTCTGGCTACTTATCCAAGGAAAGGTCTTAACATAGGACAATTTCTATAAAAGGGGATTTTCTATTCCTAATAGATGTGCTCTTTGTGAAGCTAAAGCTGAGAGTGCTTTCCATATCTTTCTTGGGTGTGATTTTTCCTCTCTTATTTGGATTAAGTTTCTTTGTCTTTGGAATCTATATTGGGTCTTCCTGGATTCCCTTTATAAATTTGTTGACCAGTGGAAGTGCCCCTCCACCTCCCCTGTTCTCCGATGGCTTTGGGATATTATGGCCCTACATATTGCATGGGGGTTATGGAAAGAATGAAACAACAAAATCTTTCGTGACTGTAAGCTAAAATTTGGAAATATTTTCATCAAGATTCGTCAGGTGATTCTACAGAAATTCACTATTATTGATTTTGAGTCATCTCGTTGTGCCCCTGTTGTGTGTCTGGTTGGGTATGACCTCTTGGTGATTTTTAACTGGAAGGTCACATCTATTCCTGGTATGAATCCTAAGTCCAGTTTAAATGCTAGATTGAGTACTAAGTGGCAACCACCTCCTTCAAGGTAGGTTAAAGTTAATTTTGATGGGGCAACGAAGGGTAACCCTAGGCCTACGGGATGTGGGGGTGTTGAGGAATGAAGATGGTAGACTCTTAGGCACAGTGGCACTCCCATTGATAAATCAGAAAAATCATTGTGTTGAGGCGGAGGCTACGTTTATAAGCATAAAATATGTTGTGGACAGATGTTACTCCAAAATATGGGTCAAAGGAAATTATTTAAATATCATCAATTATCCTCGTGGCACTCATCACCCTAGCTGGAATGTGGAACAATTAATTAAAGATACTATAACCATGTTAAGTTCTTGTGAAGAGACCCGCGTATCTCACATTTTCTAAGAAGGAAACTCATTGGTTGATTTTTTTTCCAATGAGGGTGTCAAGTTAAATGAGTTTCGTGTGTGGGAGGAGGTCTCTATCCTTCCCAAGCAAGTGAGGCTATTAATGAGAAATGATGGTTTGGGTTAAGTTGATGCAGTGGCAGCATTTAATCTTTAGTACCATCTCCTGACTCACACACTTTGTGGGTTTAGTTTGGACTACTGACATTCAGTTGACCGATTATCACAAGGGTTTTCTTCTTCTGGTGTTTGAAGATATGGGTGGTGATAGGAGAATAATAGATTTGCACTCTTGTCTGGGCCTGAGGAAGAAAAATAAGCTATGGAAGATTGTCCATCATAGAAATTTCACACCTTTTTTAGAAAGGTTGCATGGGCATGAACCAAATGCCTCAGTGGAATTTGTTTCTTGCTGGCATAACTGCAAGCTTTAGATAAAGGGCCTAGAAGTGGATGTAAATGAGGAGTTGATTGCTACTATGAGTGGGATGTCTATGGTTGGCTATAAGTTTTATAAGGACAAGAAGAGCTTGATGAGGAAGCAATGGCCCAATTCTTCAAAGATGACAAACGGAAAAAATTGATTAAGATGGAAAGTTGGGGCTATGAACGCAAGTCCCTCAAGAAGATATGGGCGGATGTTGCAGAGGTGACAATGCACTATGTGACTCTAGAAGGTAGGTTTACTGCTATCCTAGGTCATCATTTCATGATTTTAAACCATTTCAGGCATGGTTTGTTTATCTCTTTTCCATTTTTTTGTTATCTTCCATGGAGGTTTTTGTTTATTCTCATTTTAAAAATATGAGGGCTCTGGTCCTCCATGAAGGTCTCATTCTTTTAATCATGGAGAATGTTAAGGCTCTTCTCCCTGCCCCTACTATTAAGGGTAAGGAGAAGATTTTGAGTGAATTTTCTAGTTCATCAGGCTCAAATACCAACATTGCAAATGAAGAGGAATATGATGGTTCCTCATCCCTTGTGACTACCTCCTCGAAAAAGAGGAAGAAGGGTAGCCTTAAAAGCAATCGGGTAGCTAACCACCTTTTTCTTTCTGACAGTGAGGATACGAAGGTGGGCTCAAATGATTCCTCTCCTAGGAATGTGGATTTGGATGTTGTTTAGGGAGAAGTTGAAGGTAGAGGTAATGAGGAGGGTTTGCAGGAAAATGTGTTGGTTATGGAGGCCAAGGATAAGTCGAGGAGGGTGTCCAAACGCATTGCCAAATTGAAGAACCAGGCCTCGAAAGTTTATGCAAAGGATTCCAAGGTGATTCATGAGGAGAAGGTTTTTGCTGAAAAGGCGATGGAAATTGATGACTCCCTGATTCATACCTCGCCCAATGTGGAGCTAGAAGAAGAGAATAAGGGTCAAGATGAGGAGGATGTTGAGAGGAAGAGTGTTAAGTCGAAGCCTCTAAAGGTAATCCCCTTTTTGAGGATTTTTCTTATCTTGATGATGATTCTACCTCAATGTTTGAGTTGTTGGACATGGCTAGGGTCGGGGCCACTGGAACTTTTAAGTTAGCTAAGTGGACTCTTCAGGATTTTAATAAGGTTAACATTAAAATAAGGGATTTGAAGGAGAACTTGAAGAATGTTCTGAATGGCTTGGTGTTGGACATTTTGATCGACAGAATTATGGAACTTGAGGGTTCCTTCCATGACTTCAAATCCCCATGTGAAGAACGATTGGTTGGTTTAGAAGCCAAGATATTGGATACGAATGCAAACATAAAGAAGCTTCTATATGTGAGCCACATTTCAATGAAAAATAGTGCAGACTCTTTGGAAGTCCTATTTAGAAAGATTAGTGAGCTCAGAGAGGACCAAGTGTATTTTTTTTAATTAATGGAGAAAGAGCATTCGGCCAAAGGAAAAGGTAAAAAAGGTGCAAAAGATTATGGTAAAGGCCCTATTGTTAGAGGGTATGTTGAATGAAAAAAATCCTTTGAAGTTGAGAAGAAAGAGTTGTTGGACATGATTGAAATGCACAGGAGCCAGGGGCTTGAGGTGGCCAACACCTTAAGCAGTATGAAATATTGTTCTGCTCTCTTTTTGACTGTTGTTTGTTTTTTGTTGGTTCTCGGTTTAGTTCCTATTATTTTGTTATTTTGATGTTGTTAGGTGCTATTGTTAGTTTATTGTTTTATCTCTCGTATAGCAACCTTTTAGTTTTGTTATTTTGGGTTTTGGTTTGTTGTTGGTGTCTTATTGTAGTTTCTTTTAAGCAGCATTTTGTATCTTAAGTTGTAAAAGGTTTCAAGTCCCTTCAAAACCTATTTTTCCTGTATAATCAAAACTTTTTAAAGGCACACCTTTTTAAAAAATAAATGCAACTTTTTTAAATGTTCCAAAAAGATATTGAAAAGTTTTTTAAAAAATATTAAAAATTTCCCAAAAGGGAAAGTGG